>WEIS01095813.1:23248-48949 GCA_013389965.1 Todus mexicanus
AAAAAAAAAAGTTTTTGGGATTGCTCTTGGGGGGGGGGGTATACTTAGCAGGTGACTGAAATTTTTGGCAGGCCCGCTGGTATTAACAGCTCCCAAAAAAAGGAGGCTTGAGTTTACTGAGGGGGACATTCCAGTTCGTGTACGATATTGAGTTTCTCTGAACATTTGCTGGGCCATTTGCGCTGGATGTCTCAATGTTTGTTATGCCAGGTTGCTGGGTACTCCAGAAATCCAAAGCAGGCAGTGATAGGGTTGCAATTACACTCATCATCTGTGCCCACATTGGCATACACAATGTACATTGTTGGGTTATTCTATGAGGTTTTGTACACCTCGTTTCAGAGGGGAACACAGTGGTACCCTCACTTCTCTTGGTTCCGGAGGCTTATGGTGCAGGGAAACCCCTCGGGTGCTTCTTGACTCTGGAACAGATTTGAAAGGGGAATTTGTGTTTGTGAAAGCAAAGACTGAGCGTGCCAGCAAAGGATACATATGCGTACAACAATTCTTGCCTCCTCTTACCTTTGCCAGTGTCCTTTACAGATGTATCTTTGGTCCCTAGACTTCTGAGCAGAAGTTCCCTCTCACAGTACAACCTGCGCTGGTTTTGTACTGGGCACAGAACTGCATTATATTCCAGACAGGCATACCCAAGCTTAAGTTTTCATTGGAGACTTAACAAACCTTCAGAAAAGCCAAGTAAATAGCGTAAGAAACATTCAGAGGAACTCTTTTGTATGGGCACTGGCACGTTTCTAAGGATAAAGAGATTTTAACTACTCCTGCTATTATTCAGAGAGGAATTGTGTGTGAACAGACCCAGAAAGAGGAGAGTTGGCTGAAATTCACAATGAGACATTGTGAAACAGGATTTTGATCAGATCTCCTCTCATTTACCTCCTGAATGCGACCTTGTTTCCGCTGTAATAGCATTGAGCTGTGACAATGTGATTTTGAGTTCTTGTGGCAGCGCTAAGAGCTTGGAACCACCAGATGCTGAGCAGAGCTGATCTTTTTTTATTTTATTTGCAGTTTAACACTTTTTTGGGAGAGTTAAACGTGCCTTTCTATGTAAGAAGGAACAAGATGATGGAGTTATTGATCAGGGTGAATCTAACAAGCTGAAAATAAAATACTTGTGATCTTTAAGAAATTCCTTAATTGTTCAGCAGAGATTCCCTGGGTGCCTTCTCTTCTAAAAAACCTGTATAGCTTACTGAAGGGGACAATGTAAAGAAGGCCTTTTGTGAGTTCTAGGAGTACTGGACACTACTCCTGTACATTTTGTACATTTTTTGCTTGTTTTAGATGCTAAAATTTGAACTAAATGGAGAGGCTTTAAATACAAGGTCATGTCTCCTATTGGTTTACATTCCTAACATGGGCGAGCCTCTTCTAGTGGCCACCCTTCAAAAGAATGTCCTAGCAGTAGTACATCTGCAGATTTAAATTGATGGCAAGGAGTTTTGTCATGACTTAGTCTTTGATTTACCAAAATAATGCCTTTTCTCCTGCGCTTCTTGCACCCCAGATCCCTAGACTCATACCTTCTAATAAAATCAAAGAGCCAGCCTGTACAAAGTCTTCGTCTCTGAAGTCAGTGGTCTCTCCAGTTTTAAATTAGGAGTTGCTCAGATCAAGATGCTTATTGCTGCTTTTTCTTTGGAGCCTTTGGTGGTGTAACTTCTCAAATACAGGTATCTGTTGTTCCCTAATGCTTTGTAGTATAATTTTATTTCTCTTTATGTCGTCTCTTCCTCTTTTTCCTTCATGTCAAATATCAGCACCTGAGTTGCTTCCCTGCACTGGCCACAGTGATTACAGAGATCAAAATCTTTGCATCAAGTCTTTAAGCTTTTTCTTCCTGTTGTGTACTCTACCTATTCCACAGGGAATGTAGCCAGGCAGTCCAGACAGTCCATCAGACCATTAAAACTCTTCATAAAAGGGTTCATGTTGTGTAATTACTTTTTAGTCTCAGTGTTTGCTAAGTGAGTAGAAGGCCTTATTTGAGCAGATGCTTCTATATAATTAGCGTTATATTATCAAAACCACCTTTGTTGTTCTGAAGCCATCTCCTTGTCTTTTTTAAAGCTAGGTGGAGTCCACGCGAACCTTCCCAAAGAGTTGCTGACCTGTAAAGGTGTTGGCTCTATGACTAATACTCTGCAAACAGACTAATTCAGGAGAACCATGACTGGCCAAGCCTAGGTTTGCTTTGTTTGCTGTTGCATAAAGACCGGGTAGCACAGAGAGCATTGTCTTTCTGCAGGACAACCCTAAACAAGATGGAAAATGGTATGCTTTTCTGAGTTGCTGAGGATTATCCAAAGGAGTATCCAGCACTGCGATCAATGAGAAATGCTGACGGCAAACCAGCAGCTCATTCCCTTTGTGTATCAAGCAGATCAAGCCGTAGTAAGTTTGTCATAATATAATAGTCGTTCATTATCCTGACTTTTACTTAAGCTACTAATGGACCAGAAGTTTTAGACCTCTCGTTCTCAAATATGAAAGTCTAAAGGGCTTAAGCAGTTTTGAAAATAACAATAGGTGCTGATTTATGTCCCTTGGCACCTACATCTCTTTGAAATCTGGCAACTATCCAGTCCCACTCTCATTCTAACCCCTAAGAAGCACTTAGAACCGATTTCTGCTCTTCTTTATGAGTTGGTTTAGTCATGTTCAGCCATTCAATTTTTGTTACCAAGCTGTCTGTCTGTTAGCACGCTCAGAGGTGTAAGGGCGGGAGCATTAAATGATGTGGCAGCACATGTATGGGGGCTTTGCTTCTGCATGGACATCTGTACGAAAGAGCACAGCAGCACGGGTAAGGGTTGCTGTTATATCTACCCTGCTTTTTGGCAGTTCTGTTTGCTTTTTCTCATGCCCCATGAAATGTGTGAGTGTGTTTCCTGTTAATTATGATATCAGAAGATCTTTGGTTAGCAGGAATGTTAATTTTTTTTTTTAACTGTTTTGTTTGCTTAAAGGAAAAAAAAAGGCAGGGAAAAATAAAGCATTGCAGTGAAGTAGATGGATGCAGAACTCTGAAATCTTTTAATGAAAGAGTATTTTAAAAGAGTCAAATATACACCAGTCCTTCTTCCATGCTGTGTAGTCATCATTTCTCAAAGGACATTCCTAGTTCACTCTTAATCAGTCTCAATATCTTGGGCTAGTGTTTCAGGAGCGATGCTGGAGCAGGGTGAAAGTGATCTGCCAAGTCCCCTGGGCTTCCAGTTATGCTTTGAGCTCTTAGTGGCTCAGCCACTCTTAGAAAGTGGATTTTAAGCACCTATTTCAGCCAAACCACATGTGATGTAGCACGGTAAAATTGTAAGTGGAGGTTTAATAACTTATTTGCTGTACAAGCATGGGCTGTTCATAGCACTCTCTTTACTTAGCCACTCTGCTAAATGCTTGCAGCCCTCTTATTTACACTAAGCTCTCCCTCAAGGTATTGTAGCAATCACTTTTCTATCTGAGGCTCCAGAGTTTTGCTCAGATGACAAAATTTAATAACGCGTCAGCACAGAATCAGAACAGAATTCCAGAGCAACGGACGGATCACAGTCTTCTGTTGGCAGGGAGACTGAGTTACCCCGTAGTTTCTTGTTGCTATCTCTTTTGTTTCGCTGTCTCTTTTTGACCTGGGAGGGATGGCAAAGAACAGAAGACAGTGAAATAGCTGGTCTGTCATAAATGCAGGAGCTAGAATGAGAGATGTGAGTTCTCCTGGAGCAACAGATGATCAGGAGAGTACAAACTTGTCTGCAGGCAACAGTTTGCCTTTTTGCAATGTATGACTTCAATGTTGCAGAGCGCTATGAATAGCTTGCTTTTATTTCTTGTTATCCTGCCCTTGCAATTCAAATAAGGTATCCATTGGTTGGAAACATCGCACCAAAGATGCATCTGTCTTCATGCTTTAGTCTTACGTGGCTGAAATGCTTTCTGAAAGGAATCGGTGATCAGCATGCTTAAATTACACAGATGATCTCTACACGCAGGGGAGTTAGAACCTGCTTAAACCATGGAAGAATGAATTACTAACATGGATTTTAAAATAAGTCGAGGAAGAAAATGTGTTTTTATTGTTAGCTTAAAAGCTGACAGGATTAAAATTCAGGAAGAAAGTATGAAATGGAACATTCCCAGTTAATTCACTCCCTGGAACAGCAGAAGCCTGTGGCATTAACCTTTGGGTTATTAATATGTTGATGGAGGGAAGGATTAAACAAAGGGCAGGTTGTGGGACATGAATGGCACAAAGGCCAGAGGCAAATAGTCTTGTATTGACTCCAGTTCTAAAAAAATAGATTCAAGGCAGCAATTAGAACATTTCTAGAGGTGTTTCTGTGGTCAGATGAAATCACTTCCCAACTGAGATTCTATCTCTGCTCTGGGTTTGGAGCAGCAGATATTTGAACTGTTAATTACAATTTAAGAGTTGAGTAAAATAAATGTAGCTTCAAGGCTAGTGCTTTACTGGAAAGACAGTGATATCTGCTATCTCAGAGGCAGATTAATTTACAAAATCTTCGTTCCAGATTGTCACGCGTGAGCCCCTGGTGACTCTGGTTGAAATGTTTGCCATGTATTCTCCTTTACCCTGCTAGCACTGTAATTACATCACTTGTACTGCATGGACTTCGCTTCTGAACAGCAAGTCCTGCGTGTTCCACCTTGGGGGATTGGGAAATGGCTTTCTCCATTCCATAGTCCATTTACTTCTGGTTGTGGGATGTCCCTGTGGGAGCTGGTGTGGCAGGTGCTGAGAGCTTAGATCAAATATAGATCATTATGTGGAAAAAACGAAGAGTAATCCTCAGCCGTCCTTCTGTGGAAAAACATTGTAGCTGTGCTGAAAATGGGATTAAACTGGCTAAAGATCCTCATGAGGGGTCAACTTTTATCCCATTAAAGTCCCACTTTGTTTCCGACACGAGCGGAAAGTCAGTGAGTATTCCGTGGCAGAAAGTGGAGCAAATAATAAAGCTGCACAGCAGGCTGCCAGCCAGCAGCTCCAGGGTCCCCATCCTCACTGTGACCTTGGGTGAGGCATTTCGTTTCTCTCTGCTTCCTGGTCCTGGAACCTAGAGTTAACAATTATGTATTTCAGAGGATTTGAGTCAAATGGCTGTTAATTTTAAAGCACTTTGAAAATTATAAGCTCTGTATACATGCTAAGGTTTAATCCTTCACACCTGAGTAATATAGCTGGTGCTGAAAATAAAGGAGTGCCGAGGTGAGGAATGTGATGATCAGGTGACCTTAGTCTGAGCAAAACATGTTTTCAGGCAATAACTCTCAGTGGAGTAATTCAGGAGTAACTCCCAGTTCCTCTGAAGTGGGGGAATGCACACTGAACCCAGTAGCAGAGTGGGTGTGGGACTGGCAGAATGGGGATAGGTATGGTGCAAAGGGAACGAGACATCTACTGTTGGTCAAGGGTAGCCTGAGCTTGGGTTTGTGGGACAGTGGGAAGGAGATTGTGCTCATAGTTGACAAGAGAATAGTTAAGCTCACAGGGTGGATAGATGGACGGTGAAGACAGGAGGGAGGTGCTGTAGCACCGTTTTGACCAAACAGAAAGGTAGTTAATGGTTTGCTTTTGTTGTGGTTTTGTTTTGTGGTTGTTGTTTTTTCTTCCAGAATGTCTCCTTTGAGATGCAGGGCTGGTTGTTTTTTCTCTTCCCTGCTCAAAACAAGCCGCAAGTCTTAGAAAGTGAGTTCTGCGTGATTCCAGCCAGCATAAATCAAGCCTCGCTTAGGTTCTGCAGCTTGGCAGGCACGTGTCCATCTGGGGTCTCCCATAGCCCATAACCAGTGTGAGGTGCCGAGCTAATCAGGTCACCAGGGTGACTTACACAGCCCTAAGTGCTGCTCCTGCACAGTGGGTGCCTCAGGCTGTGGGGCTGGCAGTGCCATTGCTAACTGCTGCGCTGCTCGATCTCAAGGTCATTCAGAGGGGGAGTTGCCCATAAAATAGACTTTATAGTGGTGCTTCTACTTGCTTTGGTGCTTTGTAATCCACATGCATCGAGAGCTGTTTCTATTCTAGGTGCTCTGTGGCGTTTTAGTATTGCATGGGACTGTTTTGGAGAGTGGAGAGAGGAAAATACATAAACACTTCTACGTCATGAAAAAAAAAACAGTTTGGTTAATGGTTATTGATGGATAGCAAATGCTCTGTGATTTATGACAGAACAAGTCAGCAGAGCATGGAGTCTTACAAAACACATGGGACGGGTTGAGTAAGCTCGGAGCCCGCACTGGTTGGCAAGCTGGTGAAGTACAGATAATCCCAGTTAAATATGCTTAATTGTTATCCTTATGTATTGCTCAGGGTCATGTTGCAATTGTTATATAGTGGAGATCAGAAGCACGCTAGCATTGCTACCAGAAGTGCCACATTTCTCTTAGGAAAAGGTGTTTTTTCTAGTGCCATGTAATTTGTACCAGCGTGTAGCAGCAATGTCATTTCTTGTAACATCTGTAATACTGCCCAGACAGCACTACCCACTGCTTACAGAACACCTACCCAGTCATGTGCTGACCAGATGACAGTCATGTCATTGCACTGGTTTGGACACTGCAAAAGAAAAAAAAAAAAGGAAGGTGAATTATTCAGGGCACTTGCCTTGTCATAAAAATTTTGTTGTAACAGTAGAAAACCCCTTCAAGATTGAACAGAGGTCCAAGGTTTAACAGAAAGATGGAAATCCTTCCCTTAGGCTCCACTGAAGAACATCGGTGGCTGCTTGTAATGCGTATTTTACATCTTATATCTGTAGGATGACTTCAGCTTGCCTGAGTACAACTTCTCTGCTCAGTACACTTGTCTTACTGCATGTTCAAGAGATGCATTCAGACAAGACTTTGTTCTGTCTCATCTGGGAATCCCCACGAGAACCTCTGCCTCCAAGCAAGGAGGAGCCGTGCTGAGCTGGTATTCCTCTGCTGGAAGCAACATATCACCTCATGGTCCATTCCATTTTCCTCTTGAGCTTCGTTGTTATGGTGGCATCGACACTAAAAGCTTCACTGGTCTGCAGAGCTCGGTGTGAATGTGGGTTACGGGTGCCAGGTCTTGGCAGCTGGGAAGCCTTGGGTCAAGAGACAGGCTGAGCGGTGAACCGGGGGCCTTTGGCTCTGACAAGCGAAGTGAATTCTGAGATCTGGAGTTGTCCCAGCAGCCCTTTGAGGTGCAGTGGAAAAACTCCCCGCTCAGGTTGTGCTTTTGAGTGGGGAGCGCGGAGCTGCCGCTGTGTTGGCGGCTCCAGCTGTAGATGCCTCAATGAAGCTGTGTGGGCTGCTGGCTGTCCGGCCAGCTTCGCCTTGCTATCTCATCCCATAAACACTGGAGCCTTTGTCTCTGGCCTTATCATGCCCCTGCCACCACAGAACCCTTTCTGTGCTCTCCTCCGGCTCAGCCTCTGTGTTCAGGGGGCTTTTCTTCAGCTGCTCTTTGTCTCTGGGTGTTTATTGTGCCTGCTGCAGAGTGTGTTTGTTTGGGAGAGAGGAGGAGGGGCTCCTGTTAGCGTGGGGTTTATAAACCCTAGTGCATTCTTCAAAAGAGATGCTGAGCAAACTGGGATGGTGTTAATATTAACCCTTCGCTGCCCTGCATCGCTGCACCCAGATTGCCTCGGTGTGAAAAATGCTGTGGGAGGGTTATGAATTGCTTGCTGTGTCAGGCCAGGAGTCTGCTCTTGTTTGGTCTGATTTTCTGGGAAAGCTGCCCTTGTGTATCAGCAAAGAGAGCCTCCCAAATGTGGGGAGATGGAATTGAATCTAGGATTTCCCCCCAGAGTGCTTCTGGAACTTGTTTTTATTGCGGACACTGGCTGACTAGCCCTGCTTACCTAACAGGCCCTTGCATCCTATTTATGTGGCTCCATCAGACAATATCTCTTCATGGTACCATATCCCAAAGCTTTTTGGCTCTGCACTTTTCCTTTTGAGTAAAGCCCTGAGAACAGGAGTTTCTTAAATGCATGGTGTTGCCCCTTGTAGCAGTGTGTAATACCTACCCGTTGAATCAGCTGCTTTTCTTTAACCAGCTTGTCAGTGCTTTCATGGTTGGGATGGCTCGTACTGTTTCCTCAGCACCCATGGTCCCAAACCCCAAAGAGAACTTTGGAAGATGAAGATCAGCAACTCAGAAACTTTATTTCACTTGTAATCATGTAATTCTTTGCATGAAGTTGGTTGGGGGGAAAAAAAAATCCCAAACAAACTACAAACCAACAACCGAATAGAACAACATTAACTTTCTAACCTCCCTTTTTATTCTTCCTCTGTAAGAGGATGGGAATTCATAACATGAAAAATCTCTCATCCATCTCTGCAAGAAGCTGCAACAGAATTGTCTTAGTGTTAGAAGTGCCAGGAGAGTTTTGTATTTCACTGATCTGCAGTCAGCATAATTGTTTCAGCTCTTTTTTTAGGATGATCTGCATAAATTCAACACAATATAAATACATTGTTATTGTGTGATAAAATACATGTGATAAAAGTATATAGTTTTTTTCAAAGCTGGTATCTTTTCTTACATTACTGGACTTTTCCTCAGAAATTAATAGGTTTAAATTCAGCCTTTCACAAAGTAGCGTAAAGAATTTATATTTCCCCATAATTAATATCCTGCCATTGGGGGTTGCTGTTCATGCACTGCAGCATCTACGTATTCTAGTATTGCACTGGGGAAAAGTTCATCAGACCGTGTTCCTTTGTGGGGGGTGGGAAAGGACGAAATGCAAAATAATACAAGCCTTTGAAATGTGAATCCACACACTCAGTCGTGACTGAACGTATTCAAACACTCAGGTGTTTTCTCCAAGACTGCTCTAGGCTCCAATGTTGTTGTCGCATGACTTGTTTTCCTTATGAACTAACTCAATTTGCCACATCTCTTTCTCTTCAAGGACCAGTTTCAGCTGCGAAGCGCACGGGGATTCCAGCACCCCGGGAAATATCATCATCTGTATCCAGAGAGAGAGCCGTGTTGCGTGGTCAAGCCAATACTAGGAAAACACAACCCAGCCCCACCTCTTCTGCTACACCGACTCCTACCAAACACGTGCGCCCCACTAGCAAGTCCAAGCAAGAGAATGAAACCGGTGACAAGGCTGTTCTGGAATCTCAGGTTAAAGAACTCCTGGCAGAAGCAAAGACAAAAGATTCTGAAATTACCAAACTCCGTTGTGAACTGAAGAGATGCAAAGAGAAAGGGTCACTTAATGCTGAAGGAATGGGTGCTTCCAACCAGAATTTAGAAACGGTATCCCCTGTTGACATAGATCCGTTAATACGGACCCTTCAGGAAAAAAACAGGACTTTTCAAAAAGAGCTCGCTAGCCTGGGAGAAGAAAACCGTGTTTTGAAAGAGAAATTGCTTTATCTAGAGAACTCCCCTCTCTCAGACACAACAACAAGCAGTGGAGGCGACAGCAGCCTCCCAACCCCGACTACCCAAGAATCCAGTTTTGGAAGCCCATCAAAAAATGCGCCGAGAGGTGAAATGGATGAGCACAGGCAGCACATGAATGGGGGTGCTCTGCGGAACTCGGGTTCTTCCAGCAGCGACGTAACGAAAGCTTCCTTGTCACCTGATGCATCTGATTTTGAACATATAGCAGATGTACCTTCCAGGCCAACATCTTCCAACAGCAACCATTTCAAAGGTTCCAAATGCTCCACTACAGGAAGTTCTCCGAACAATATTAGTGACCTTTCTGTCGCATCTCTCACAGAGAGAATACAAAAAATGGAGGAGAATCACCACAGCACAGCAGAAGAATTACAAGCCACTTTGCAGGAGCTGTCGGATCAACAGCAAATGGTGCAGGAGCTGACAACAGAAAATGAGAAGCTGGTGGAAGAGAAAGCTCTCCTGGAGACTTCCTTTCGTCAGCATAGAGAGAGAACAGAGCAGCTCAGCCAAGAAAATGAGAAGCTAATGACTCTCCTCCAAGAGCGATCCAAGAATGAAGAAAGCAGAGCTCAGGAGGGGAAGGTTCTTGAACTGGAACAGAAATGTGCAGAAGTTCTTGAAAAAGCACAATTTGAAAGGGAGAAATTGCTCAACATTCAGCAACAGTTAACCAGCAGCCTACGAAGCTTAGAAAGGGAGCATCAAGATGCCCAGCAAGTGATTAAAAACCTGAGAGAAGAAAATGAAAAGCTGCTTAAACTTCTAGAAGTGGAACAGCAGAGCAACAGCACGGTGACAAAAACCCTGGAGGACTGCAAAATTGCCTTGGAAGGTCTAAAAATTGAGAATGGCTCTCTCAAAACTCAGTTAGAGAGTGAGAAACAGAAGGCTGCAGAAATCAATGTGATGGGATGTACGACTGACAACCCTGAGGTGCAGGAGATGCTGAAAGTAGCCCGGGCAGAGAAGGATCAATTAGAAACATCTTGCACTGAGCTTAAACAAGAGCTGCTGAAGGCAAGCAGCGAACTGAAGCACGTCCAAGGGCTGCTATCTAAGGTAAAGCAGTAACAGCTGTAAGATACAATGGTTGTTTGTCTGTCCTTCCATAAATAGACAACTGTTTGTCTTTAGATTGTTGTTGAGCCATTGATTATCATTTTCCAGGATTTGAATCGCATTAATTAGCTTTGAACGAAAGCTGGGGTCGTGCGATAGTGTCTCTGCTTCTGCTGCTATAGGCATATCTTTCCAGGAATAACTGTTAGCGTAGCTGTGTTAATAAACAGAATTCTATTAACAGAAGATATTACAGGGAATTAGTTTTGAATTTATCAAAACTGGAACAGAGAATAGGTCAGTAAAAAAAATGACTTTATTATGTCAGCAAATATTAGTGAAAATCACTTGGTAATCCAGATGGAGAGAAGGGCACGAGGTAGTTAGCAGCAAATATTGAACTCTGAGTAATTCATCATGATTCATTAGTAGTGAACTACAGGTGTCATAGGTCACATGAGCGTGAGCATTAGGACATGAGCTGATGCTCAGAGAAGTTGATGTTAATTGCAACCTGACTAATCATGCACGGTCAAACTCCAGAGGAGACTTATTTTCATACAACTGAAATATTTCTACAAAACTGAGAAGTATTCTGGTTTGGAAGAGGTAAAGTAATGGAAAAAAAGAAGAAAAAAAAAAAGGTTAATTTTAGGTAGATTTTCTCTGCCTCATTTGATAGCTTGCTCCAAGCAAGCTTCAGTTACTGTTTCTGTTTTCTGTGTGCTCTCGGATGCTCAGAAGAAAGCTGCAATGTGAGGAGTCCTAGAACGAGCGTTAATAAAGCACAAAGCAGTGATTATGTCCCACCGCTGCAAAAGGAGTGATTGTCAGCGTGCACAGCCTTTCCTGTGCAGGGAAGGGATCATGAGCAGAATGGTAAAGTTGACTAGTTGGAGAGGAAGAGAGCATTGCCAAAAAGCACCTCCGTGCTTTGAGTGATTTAGAAACTCCAGATGTCCTTTCAGCTTAACTAGGTGACCGCGGCAAATGGAGTTAGGAGAGGAAGCTCCCAAGTGCTTACTGGAGCTGGAGTTTATGAAGAATAAATGAAAAACTGCTGAGTGCTCAGACTCCGTACCAAACTTTTATTGCTTGGTTTGGAAACCACAGATTTCCTCCTTTTTTACTCTTCCTTTCCCTCGAATTAAGCTGTTTTGAATCATAGGCTATTTGTGACACCCAAACAAGACCACAGGCTTCTGTAAGGCTGCCCTTCGGTCCAGCTGTGCCAGTGCTGCTCACTGAACTGGCAGCCTGCACCTTGCTTTTCCTAACTTGGTCTTACTCAGAGGTTTCCCCTCAAACCTGGAGACATCGATCTGTGGGCCTGAGCCAACAAACTGAAGTGCAGCAGATTCCCCCTTCAGTAATTCCAGATGTCCTATACCCAGAAATAGGCTTATCTGCAGTAGCCAGCTCTGCTACGTGTGTTTTCCCAATCCATTGAAAATGCTCATGGTTAAAAGCAGTAAAATTGTTGGTGTGGTCGAACAGATCATCTTCTTGGCCCTAAGGCGGTGATATCACTCTCATAATGTGATAAATAGATGTGGAGCTTTCCAGGGCTATAATTCTGTTCTGCTCATTACCTGCAGAGATTGGTTTGGAATTATGGTTGCCATACAGAAAACTCAATTTCCTTTGTAACATCTTGTTTTATTATCAGGAAGGAAAACTGACATTCTTAGCTCATCTGTGTTCCCTGAAACTGTCTCATCTGCATTGAAACTCAGTTTATATAATGCTTAGGACACATTTGATTCTGAAGTCCACGAAATGTCCAGTAAAATCTCCGAGTGATATCTCTGAAGAAATAAAGACAGACCTACGGCTTGCTTTTCTCCCCTCCAGGCTGAGAATGAGTGTGGTCAGCTGAAGGAGATGTGTGACCGACAGGCTGAGCAGCTGAGCAGAACCAGCCAGAAGCTGCAGGAAAAAACATCAGAGAATGAAGCAGATATAAAAAACCTGAAGGAGACCATTTTCGAGTTGGAGGACCAGGTGGAACAGCATCGTGCTATAAAGCTTCACAATAATCAGCTCATCAGTGACTTAGAAAGTAGGTAGAGCCGAAAAAAAACAAAAAAGGATTTAACTGAGCCTCCAGAAAAAAAAATCACTTGTGGCTGTGACAGGGTGGAGGAAGCGTGTCTTGATACCTGTGACAAGGGCCTCATTTTATAATTATACTAATTTTGGCCAGTCCTTTCTGTTCATGCACAAAGATCACTATTTTAACAGTCAGTGCTATAGAAACAATATTTGAAACCGTCTCCGAGCCACATTCTACAAACTGAAATTACTGGCCTTTTAAAGAGCTTTTAGGGAAAAGCGCTGGTAAAGAGCTGTGAAGTGGAGGTTGCTGTTGTGGTGTGGGAGGGGAGCTGCCACCTGGTGGAATGGCCAGTGTCACCTCGAGTCCTCCAGGGTTGTGTGTTCTGGTTTAATGCCTCAAAATAAGGACCTGGTTTAGAGAGGTTTGAGTAACAGATCCACTGTTGATTCCATTCCTGATCCATTGACAGAGTATCTTAATTTCAGTGTAGTCTGTTTAAAGGCTTTACTAGAAACAAAACCAAGTAGGCTGCTCTGCCCTCCCATTTTCACTTTTCACCCTCACCTTTACGCATTTAATAATCTTTTCCCTTTTTTACTGCTTCTAGGTAAAGCAATGAAGCTGGAAGAACAAAAACAAGATACAGAGAGGCAGCTGAAGGCTCTCACAAAGCAAATGAAGGTAAGGTTTAGACTCCATCACAAAGCTAAGCTGAACTTTCATTGCAGTACTGGATTTGACAGCAGCATTGTATTTTTCTAGAACAATAGCAGAAAGTTCTTGCTACATCGTTTCATTCTCTTCACTCATTTCTAGCTGTTTCTTTGCCTGTGAAGGGAAAATATAATATACATCCTTTGCAAATTTCTTTCCCTGTGTATGAGCTTGTGCTGCTTTGGAACAGCCATTCCTGTTTCATCAATTGTCTGTAGCAATGAACTCTTTCAGCCAACAGTATTTGTAGTAGTTATTACAGGCCTGAATGATTGATCCCTATTGGAAGAACTTCGTGTATTAGAGTGAAGAGCTTAGCATCAGTGTCTTCTTTGACAGTCTTTTCATTACTGTATAAAGGCAAGTACTTAGTTTGACCTCAGCGTCATCTTGAAATTGTAGTGAAATCCTGGTCCCTTACGATCACTGAAGGAGAGATCAATAACTGAGTGCTCAGCTGCAGGAGATGCATTTTTACAGCAAACAGTTTGGGGTTCTGATTGCTCTTTCTAGGAAGATACAGAAGAGTGGAGGCGTTTTCAAGCTGATCTGCAGACTGCGGTGGTTGTGGCCAATGATATTAAGTGTGAAGCCCAGCAGGAGCTCCGTGTGGTGAAGAGAAAGCTTCAGGAGGAAGAGGAGAAGAATGCCAGGCTGCAGAAGGAGCTGGATGAAGTGAAGGGCAGCAACAGGTTGGTTACTTACGAAGGCCAGGATTTGATCTCTGTGACTGCTAACACGCATGCAAACGGTGCTTCGTCAATAACGATTCATTGGCTTGGATGTGCATGTTGTGTGTTTTTAACTCTTCTGACAGATTTTTGTTGTCTCTTATTCTAAGATGTTTCTGTTCTTTTCTCTTTTTTGCCATCTAGTTCTGTCAACTAGGCCATGAAGGTTTTAATCGGTAAATATTAAGTAGTAACAGTTGCCAGTGTCCTCTGATAGCTTTGTTCTCACTACGGTATTCCACTGTGTTTTATTGCCTTCATAACTCTCTGTGCAGCTGTATTAAACCATCTGTGGGAAAATTGATTTGCTACATATATTCAAAGGGACATCCAGAAGAGAACTACTTGCTCTGAGAGGAAACGAGGACTGTATGTGCTCAGATTAAAATGAGGACTATCTGAGCTTCTTTGTTCTGCAAGTCTGATACGTGTTGACTTGAGTGATCAGTGCCAGCACTAGGATTCCTCAGCTTGCGTCTCCTGTCCTTAATTTGAAACCTGTTTTGTGTTAAATGGTCTGGGCTGTGACTTGGGTTAGCATTTAGCTCAGAAGCGACTTCGCCGTGCAGTGGACCCACCTCTAGCTCAATTGCTGTAGTGTTGGTGTTTGGGGAGGGAGCAGTAACTGAGTCGCTCAGAGATACAGCCCAGCCTGGAGAGCTGTGTCTGTGGGGCTGCCCTCTGTTGGGAGCATGGTGAGAACAAAAGGGACTTTCACAACTGAACCTGGAACCAGTACAGGTGCCTCACAATGTGGCTTTTATACTGGGCATGATCTTTGATGTACCACTTTTCATTCCAAAAATCATAATACAGTCGCAGTACTAAAGAAGAAGAGATGGAAAACAAAAGATATATTAGAAGGAAGAACCAAGATCTCTAAAGAGAGTGCTCTGATCTTTTTCTTTGCAGAGCCGCGGTGATGAAAATTTGTACTGGGGGGACGAAGACAGACAAAATAACACAAATAGTGATACTGTTTACCAAAATGTGTGCCAAATTAATTTTACTCCTCTAGATTTTTCCATTTAATCTCTCTCCCAGTAGGTTTATGGCCAGTGGTAGAATTAGACACAGGAACCTAGTGAATCCTGTGATTTCTTTCCGGTGCAGTAGCAGTCCAGCTTTGTTACACATATTTTCTTGCTGTTTTCCATCCAGGAGTTTCCACAGCAGCTGTACAGTAGATGGGAGGGCTCTTGCGCGGAGGTGTTATGGATCAGAATTCCTGGATCGAAGGAACAGAAATACTTCTTTTCAGAAAAATAAAGGAACGTGGTTTAAGCTCCAGTTTCATTATCAGAGTCCCCAGTGGATGCAAAGAAAAGCTCTTACAGACTCTGTATTCAGACAAAATGATTACCAGACAGTACTTAAGTTCTGGGCTCCGTTTCCATTCCGAATTTCTTCTTAATGAAATTCCTCTTGTTTAGAGTGGGCTCCATATGTAAGGGTGGGATTCATATACTTGTAGTTTCCCTTCTTTATTCCTTTATTTTTTTTTCATCTGAAGATGCCTTTGATAATACTTACACTGAATGGAAGATGACCTGCTAATTTGCAAACTGGGATATTGATCTTCCACAGCTAAGGAACACAGCTGAATTATCAGCACTTTGGCATAGAAAGCCTGAGCTGCAAATGCTGCTTTTGAAGTTAGATCTCCAGAATCCATACATAGGTAGTTCCAGAAGGAGGTATTCAGACAATTCAGGCAGCTTTGGCATTTGTCTCTCCCCCTTTCACAAACGTACAGGTATATGTCTGTCTTTGCGTTGTATTGACTCTCTGTATAGCTTGCTTTGAGTATGACATTGGTCATGGAGCCAGAATACTGTCTGCAGTGGGAAATACTTGTTCTCTTTCACAGACAGGGTTTGAGACTAAATTTTGCATCTGTCAATTTAAGTACAATTCATTTGACTCGCAGGGTCCATGCAGAGTGTGCAAAATTTCTGTACTGAATGGTACGGAGAAGGTAGTGAAGCCTTTGGAAGTCATTGTCTGAACAAAGCAGGGATCAACAGCCAATACTGACCTATTAAACGAATTTTTGAAGTCTCCAAAGCTCCTGCTGAGAGCCAGTTTTACACTCCCGGTTATTTTTTTGAATTCCTGAGGTCCCTGTCTTCCCCAGCACCTCAGCTTCTTTCACCCAGAAAGTTCAGGGGATATTCTCATTGTTGCGTTTAGTCAGCTTTCGCACATGCTACTGCTCAGAATCAGCAGTAGATCTGGTACCTGCAGTGACACTTAATGCATGCTCAGCACTGGTGGAAGCAGTTTGTAGCATGATACCCTTAACACAGTCTGTAAATATTCCTCATATTTGCTAATGCTGAGCAGGTGTGCACTCAGCTGAGTGTCTGACAGTCCCTAGTGCAAGTTTCCCGTCTGATTTTTAAGCTTTGATTGGAAAATATACCTGCTAAAGAGCTTGCTACTCCAAGGGTTTTGGCAAAATCTCAGCCATCTCCTGAGGGTCATTAGACTCCACCTCATAAATAGATCTTGAAGCCAATTTATCTCCTACGACATCCTGCCATTTTAATGTTTGCCTGTGGCTGCCTGAGTTCCTGCCTCCAAGTTTGATTTCACCGTTACATTCTTCTAATCAGGCAAAAAGTCATTTTTGGTTCAGGAACAGCCAAAGAACTTGCAGAAAAAGTCCTCATGAGGTCATCAGAGTTCTTCTGAATGAAGGTAAGAGCCTCCCAAAGGCATCTTTAACACAGATTTAATGTCTAATTCTTTGACTAAGAATGTTGGGGGGAGGTTGCACCAGAATAAAATAAATGGAAGAAAGAAGAGAGGAGTTAGCTTGTCCCAAGTTAGTACTGATTGAAAGCTACAAATTGTTTAACCCATGTTTCAGACAGTCTTCTATGATATTTTGCATCCCAATTAATGTTATTTCTCTGCTGTAAAATGCAAAAACTTACAATCCACTGTGGTGTAACTGTCTCCTCAGAGGTGGTGAAAATTGAAATTATATAGTCTTCGTCCACGGAGGTTTTCAAGACCAGACAGGTTAAGACCCTGAGTAGAATCATAGAATTGTCAGGGTTGGAAAGGGACCTCAAAGATCATCTAGTTCCATCTAGTAACCTGGTCTGACCTCATAGCTGGACCCGGCTTTGAGCAGGGAGTTAGACTAGGTGACCTCCTGAGGGCCCTTCCAACCTGGATTATCCTGTGAGCCTGTAGCAAGTTTCATCTTTTCAGAACCCTCACCTTGGAAATAAATTAATTTTTTTTAGGATAAATATTTAAGTGATGAAAAACCCCCACTCTATCTTGAATTTGTAACACAAAGGAAGGAAGTTATTGCTGAAAGCACCCAAATTATGGATGGCTCTTTTTTGGCTTCATTACACCAGTGAAAGTTTCAAGGTCTTGCTTTGCCTCTTTCCCTTCAAGTTCTCAAAATGATTTTGGCACTAGAAGATTACGTGCCTTGAACCACGAACATGGAGGGAACACAGTTGAGCTGGGAGTAGTACGCAGAAAACAGAGAAATTCTGAACATTGTCTTAGAATAATTTAAAAAAATATAATAATTTGAACCAAACCTTCAAATAGAAGCCTAAAGTCATGATGTATCCCACTAATTCGCTTCTGTTCTTCCTCCTGAGTCTCAAATGCCACAGCATGGCAGTGTTACACGCTTTTTCTCCTGGAAACAAGCTTCTATTCTCTGTGTATTAAACCCTGCTGTCAGTCTGTATGTGCCGATGTGCTGCTCATTTGTGCCTGTGTTTTGCAGCTGTCCTGTCTATAGAGGTTGGATAGTTCGTTCTGCTCTCACTGGACCTATACAGATGAGAATGTCAGAGCAGGGTCCTTGAAGGATTGTTTGTTTGCCCTAGTTACTCACTCCTCAGAGTTGGTTTGGGATTTGTTGTGGGATTTTTTGTTCCTTATGCTGGGTGGAGATTACTCCATCCCCTTTGGTGTAAGGACCCTGAAACAGAAGCTGTGACAGAGGTGGAGCAACTCTAGTTGCCTGCATGGGTTCATGAACCCGTTTTGAATGAGTAGTCCAAAATTATTAGAGGAGAGGAAAACCAGGAGCACTACCATCCCTGTCCTTTGAAACTGGCTCACTGGCTTTAAATATTTAATTCCTTCCTCTCTGAGCAACGTAACGTTGTATTTTTCTTTTCTATTTTGTATTGTCTGCTCATTTTATCCCAAAGCCGAGTTAACGGAGTGTTAAGACACTCCCTCAGCTGCCTTAGAAACACTTTTCCCCCTCCCCTTTATTTAGTGATGATGGGACAATTAACTAAATTAGAGTGCTGTACCTCAGGACAGGCATTGCATTGCTTCTCATAACTTCCCTGATTGTTGTTTATATCTCCATAGGTGCCTGATCTCAGCCAGCTAACACAGCCCTGCACAGATGCACAGCCAGGCCTGTGAGACACTTCAGGACATCCCTTTTTCAGCTGCAAGTTGAAGTTATGTCCCCATTTGAGAAAGCACCTCCAGTGTTTTTTTTATTGCCCTGCAAAAGTCAAGTGCGTTGCGAAGTGCGAACGAACGCTGCTCAGGTCCACCTCCTCCCCACGGGCAAGAGCCTCTTTCTTTGTTTCAGAAGGCTTCTCTCTTCACAAGACTCCACGAGGCAGAAAAAGTTCTGAATTAGTCTAAAGCCAACTAGGCCATCAGAAGTGATCAGAGATTTTTGGGGACTGAAATAACTGAGGGCTTTTTTTTTTTTTTCTTTTGAGGGATGGGGATATTTGCCCTGAAACAGAAATTCAAACGTGCCATTTTAAGCTTAAGCAAAAAAAAAGAAAAAGAGTGTGTATGTGTAATTTGTAGAATTTAATGTGCATACACATTGAGTTCTAGATGTGGAATTGTATTCATAAATCTGTGTGTCTAAACTCGTATATGCACACAGAGCAGTACGTATACATACATATGGACTCAAACGCTAAGTTACTGAAATCCAGCGGGAAAACTGAATAGAAACATGAAGTTATTTATTCAGTATCAGCTGCTTTGATGGTTTGAGATTTTTCATAATGTATTGACAAGGCACTTGCCACTGGGTGGCATGTCTAGCTCGATGTGCATTAGGAAGCAGGGTGGTGCTCATGGAGCGTGTCCTGCTACGATTTGCACAAAGAATGTCCCAGGTGAGGTTTGTCCTCACTGTGAGAATTGCAGATGGAGAGATCAGAAGGAAAAAGAAATCAGTCTGTCAAGCCCCTAGTAAATATCTGCTCAGAAAGGAGCCTTTCTCATGCCCTTAACTCAGGTGAAGTATATGACGATCAGGGAAAACTTGCTGAAATTCAGCTTTGCAACTGGAGACACCTGGAGAGAGCTTTACTTGGATGCTAAAGAGAAACTCAGAAATCACCACCTCTACCAGGAGATCATCAGGATTCATTCCAGGACTGGAATTTCATGTTTTTGGCCATCCTTTCCTCCTAGATGTGAAGACCTAGCAAGGGCCTGGTCTCAGAGCAGGCTGAGCTAGCAGAGAATTCTGCAGGATGTCCTGGCTTCGGCATGGCCATCTCCTTTGTGCCGTGCCACTGGAGTGTATGCCTATATGCACACTTGCGTTGCCTTCCTTTTCTGTGCTGGCAGCTGTTGAATGTTGGGGTTTTTTATGTTTAAGAAATATATATTGAAGTGCCAAATAAATGTTTAAGTGTCTGGAATTGTCTGCTGCCTACCCTTGGCCTCTCTTCTGTTCTGTGCATCAGTAGCTGTGTGTCTCTTCTTTGTGTCCCTTGGAGTTCAGGAGGATTCACACCAATGACAGGAACTGTGTCAAAAACTAAATGGCGGAGTAATTATTGCAGAAAATATGGTTCTGTGGTCCTGGGCCACCTGTAACAAAGAGCTTATCAGAGCAGTTTAGAAATTTCACAAACACATGAAGGCTGCTGTGCTTAAGCTGTACATTAATCACAGGAAGACTTGTGCCTTGGTGGTGGTCTGTTGTCCACGTATTCCAAACCTAGAAAACAAGGAGACTACTCTCACCAGTGAGTGACTGAATGAAAGCAGGCAGTGGTTTTGTGAAAAGGACTGTGCATTTTAATTCCTTTGTGGCTAAAGCGCTCTGCTTCCTCCTGGAGCTGCTCCACTGAAGCCAGCTGCACTTGCAGCATTTGTCCGTGGAAACCATTCCTTCCTGTTTCAAGGAGAGTATTACAGCAGTGGATGACATTTTGTTCAAATCCATCCTCTTTGTGGCAGAACTTTCTTAGTCTTCCTGGATGGCCCCAGCTATACTAAGCTTGAATAAATTCTGTGCGCAGGGAGTCATTTTTGGTTTGAAGTTACGGCTTGTCATTAATCTTTCTAAGTCACATTCTCCTGTACCGTCCTCCTGAATTAGCTTGCTGCTGCAAGTTGAGCTCTTACTCTTCTGCTTCTCTATTAAGAAACCCATATCTGTACACATACATGCATCCCCTCATCATACAGATGTTTCCCTTTAAAAATGGAAGGTACTCACCAAGTTTCGTAACTCTCCATTGCTTGTTGGCTGGCACATGTGATTTTAGTAGAAGCAAACAGGTCTTGTCTCTGTTCCTCCTGCCTTTCATGCCAAGGTTTGCAGCATGAGAGGCCTCAGATTTCTGATTTAATTGTGTTTTGTCTAGGAGGTTGTTTCAGGGTGCATTGGAAGCCTGTTACAAATTCACAGACTTAAGATTACAGGAAGCATCCTAACAAAATTGAAACTGGTGGCAGCTCCAGGACTTGAATCTTCGTAATTGCTTGGTACAATGACAGAATATTGGCATGTGATTTCGCAGAGGACTTTTCTGTGGTACCGCCTAGGGGCTGATCTAGTTACTCTAATTTTATTGAACATGTTTGCATCCTTTTTCAATCAAAAGCTAGACTGGGGAGAGTAGCCTGTGTGGTTTGAGCTGTTCTAGGAGTTAAATCCCAACCAGTGAAGGGGTGGCTGCCCAGATCGTACCTCTAACTTCCTTTACTCTCAAGATTTACTAGTTGACCTACAGGCATTTACTGTGATAATTCTCTACAAACCTTGTACATGCCCTTGTTACCTGGATAACTAGACAGAACTCTTGCATAGTGGCCTGTTTCATTAAGGAAACTCTAATGGATATTATTGGGTGGCAGAAATCTATCCTTCCTTCGTACTTTACTAGAAGTGGACTCCTTTAACTTTGATGGTTTTGTATAACTAAAATGCAGATGCTGTCACCTGTTGATTTGTTGTTTATGCTTTATGAAGACAGAGAAGAAAAAGTGGAAAGTTAGTTGGCAAAAGACTAGCTCCCTCAGAGCTCAGCGAATCTTATCCAGTCTGCCTTTCCTCCTTATTGGATTAAATGGAGAATGGAACTGAAATGGGTTTTTCTTTAATCATCTGCCACTGCAGGCTGCCCTGGCACAGAAGGAGCTTGAATGAATTAGCAAAGAAATAGCCAATGTCTGCCTAAAGACAGCACCTCCTTAAGCTCTGCCAGAAATAGAAACATGAGTCACTCTTATTCTTTTATTCATTGACACCCTTTAGCCTCTTGCGTTCTGCAGACTGTGATGCCGAAAGGGAAGGAAAAAGGCTTGGAATTCTATGTTTAGCTTAACAGAAATTGTTCAGCCCCACGGGCACTTTGTGGATGGAGTCCTCCAGCATTCTTATGAAATAATCTCTGGGTTTGTGTGTCCGTGTAGATCTTGGTGCCTACAGTACTTAAAAGTAGGGAAAAGTGGCGATCCCTCTGAACCTGTAGATCAGCACGTAGCTCTTAAGCAGCTAGGAGATCAGGAAACGAATGTATAAATACTCTCTTTTTATGTGACTAGGCTTTGTTATCTAATTGAAGCTTTCCTAAACTAAAGCTAGGTAATTACACTCGAAGCCTCCCTGAGAGCTACCAGGTAAGTCCAGTGTCAGTGCTAAGCAATGTCAGCCAGACCTGTAAGAATGCATGACTAGAAGCAGCAGTTACATGGTACGATTTCATTTGCTGTCTAACACAGCTGTGGGACTTGCCCGTGCTAACTGTTGTAAGTCCAGCACCTAATCTTGACTTCAAAGTGGCTTTTCAATGGAGTAACTTAATCCTTCCTGTTAAAATGAGTCTTATTTCTATTTTGAGTTTGTCTATCATCATGCCAGCCATTGAATTCTGATATTCTTGTGTCTGCTAGGGTGAAACACTTCACAGTTTTATTCCCTGTATAACTACTTATGGATTGTGATTGAGGGTTTACTTGTTCAGCAGATGTCCTTGTTGATATAAGCTGTAAGAGTTGAGTTGCCAGCGTTTTTCATTATGAAGTATATTTTCTGGTTTGGTTTTTACAGATCTTATCTGAACTCTGTCCAGTTATTTATTTTATTTTCAATTATGGCATTTTAACTGGGAACAATTACTCCAGCAGTGCTCACACCAGTTAGAAACAGAGTGTAAAATAACATTTCTCTTTGGTTACTTTCCTCACTATACTCTGAGGACCACAGTAGCCCCTTGACCCGCCGTGTGCTGTATTGAAAGCCCATCTTCAGGTAATTATCAATGATTACTCGCAAGTCTCATCAAACTGCTTTTTTTCTATGATAATCCTCCATCCTGTGTGAGGACGGGGAATGAGGATGACATGGCTAACAATACAGAAAAGTTGCTTAGACTCAAGGATTTAATGTTTGCCAGGCACTCTGAGAAAAAAGCATGAAGTGATCCATGTTCTAGGTATTGCAATAAAAGATGCACGTCCTTGGATTTGCCTTACAGCATATAAAGACCTTTAATCTCTGCTTGCACTTCCCGCTGCCCCTGACTTGGATCTGGTTTCTGCTTTGCAGGCTGACAGCTGAAGAGGTGGAATCTCTAGAGACGGATACAACCAACCGCTGGCAAGGAGTCTGCATCAGCAGAGCATCTCCCACACCCTCTGAATCCGCAGCCACTGTGAAGTCGCTGATAAAATCATTTGACTTAGGATGCTCAGGTATTTGAGCACTGCATTTTGTAGTAAAACATTTCTCTAGCAGCGAGCAGTTAATTTTTGCCACTTTGTGCTGCTTTGTGTTTCTTGACGGATATTTTCTGTCACTGCTCGGTACATAAATATTATCTATGGGTTGTCACTACACCAGTGGTTCCTCGCTCAGAAAAGAGGGAGATAGTTTGGTTTGAAATGCCAACGTTGCCATGATTTTTCCTTGCAGGTAGCACTGGACAAAATATCACGGTTCACAAGGTCCCCAGGAGCCCTCTAAGTGGAATTCCAGTGAGGACAGCCCCAGCAGCTGCTGTTTCCCCCATGCAGGTAGAAGGAGCACTTTCCATCTTTGTAGTTTTAAGATGGGTAGATGCAGTGTTTGCTACACCATGACAGAGCTTCAACCATGCCAGCGTGCATGTGGTGACAAGGGAAAGGGGAAACTCATCTGTTTATTTGCTATGAAACATCAAATGCTGTAGTACTAACAAAAAGGATCAAAGTGAGTTTGCCTTTGACTTTGGCTTAGAGGTCTCCGTGGACGGGTGTGAACTCTTCGGAGTACAATTCTGAACTTGAATCACCACTGACCAGAAAATAGGTTTCGATTATTGGGAGTGAGTTATAAGAAGCATCAAACTAAGCCGAGTGGTAAAAATGTGCTTGGGTTTGTGACACTAGATTGTTTGGCAAGAGAAAAAATGATGCAAATAGAAATGTGAAGTAGTTCAGGAACCGATAGGTTGCCAGCTAAAAACATTGTCCCTTTCTCCCTTTATCTTTCAGAACCATTTATCCAGCTCTGTGTACAGCTGATATCTAGTTGAAAGGTTTCTGTATCCCTCCATCTGCTTTGTGATTGTGAGATAGCAGAAGCATCTCTTGTTTCTACTTGCCTATTTAAGCGTGATGGCCAGTATTTTTTTAATTATCTTTTATGCATTTATTTCAGAGACATTCTGTTTATAATAATGCCAAGCCAGCTAGCAAGGGCGTTGCCAGGCACACAGACCTTTCAGACCTTCCTCTTGCGGGTAAGTTGCAGTAAATGTACAAATGTTGTTTCTTGTTACTAGCAAAAGCTTGTCGTTAACTGTTGGCCTCTGCCTGGGCCATTTTTCTTCTTGAATGGCCAGAAAAAAGTGTCTTCAGAGTCTTTGTTTTTAGAGAGCTTATTAATTTTGTTGTGTTTCCATTCCCATCTTGATCGTAGCCTTGGAAAACTAAAAAATAGCTGATTTATTATGATTTGCCAACATAAACTTGCCTTCTTTATTCCAAAGTATCTATGGCACCTCTCTAATCCATGCTGTGGAACTGGAGAGGGTTGGATTTTGTTCAACATGTATATATCTGGAGTAAGTCCAAAGCACTGTCTTTTGAGAGTTTATTTGTTTTTAAATTGAATTTCATTTGAAACACATCAAACATCTCAGATACCAACGTGACTGTTTTAGGAGCAGTCATATTTGGGCTCAAAATAGTTTGTTTTGAGAGTTCCCAAGATTTGCGTTTGTTTTTACTTCACACTTTGCTTTTGTTCTCTTGTCATTTAATATTCTTTTCTACCACTGTTTGTTTCCCATTTTCTCTAGGCCCCTTTATTTTGATTATCTAGTCCTGAATGTAGTTGTTGCATTGGCATCAGAGCTAGTAACAACAGGTTATTGAATTTTTAAGGACAGATAAAGTATTATATTCGTATAGTGAGACTGCAGGGAGGGACAAAAAAAAATCAGCCACAACTTCTTCATTGGTAGCCTGGATTTTCTGCAGTAGTTTGTTAGCACAGGAGAGAAATTAGAACCTGTCTTCATTTTTAGACTTTTCAGATTATCTGCTAAGATTCCCCTTTGGTCATAGATGAAGAGATGCTGGATCTGGACAGAAAAATGGGTTATAGGGTAGATGGCAGCGTGAACAGCTAACATCTTGTCTATGCTGCTGGCTTCTCCTATGGGAAAAAATGCCAAGCGAGCAGGAGGTATCAGTGGAACAGACAGAGTTTCCTTCTTTATAACAGGTGGTTTCCAGAAAATGTCTTGCATGAGCGTTTACAGTCATCCTAACCAGAACATAAGACCTTTTTAATCTCTACCAGTTTACTGTAGAGTGAAATAATCTGTCAGCTGTGTGGTATAATGCCAGTCCTTAATCCTAAATATCCCACTTCAGGCCGTAGATAAGTACTGTTATTACCCACAGAAAATTGTTCTGTGAAAAATCTGTTGAGATCAATTAGTCGTTGTATGGAAAAATATATGGTTGCTTATCTAACGAGTTCCTGTATTTACAGCTTCTCTTTGTACCTGGGTTTAATTTAGTTCCAATAATCCATAGCAAAGGCTTACTCGATATAAATTGTAATAGCTCTGGTTCCAATCTAAATAATCCTAGAAGGCAGTTGATCCAAGCCCTGTGCAAACAACGCTGAATTAAAAAATATCCCCAAGGAAATTCAGGGTGAAGTAGTCTTCACAATAATAATCTTCTGGCTGATTCCATCTGACCAGTATCACAGCAGGGTTCTGTGATGTCCTTAATATGACCCAAAAGTTACACCGTTGGAGAGGAGAATGGATTACTTTGTAGAGGGAGCTGATCTTGGGCTGTGATCTTTTCATTTAGAATTAGAGGTTTACTGGTTCTGCTTTGGAGTTTCTAGAAGCCAGAAATAAGTCAAAGGAAGGACGTTACTCATGCAAGTTCAAAACTGGGTACTGTTAACTTGC
>WEIS01095814.1:0-12944 GCA_013389965.1 Todus mexicanus
AATTTTACTTCACTGTTAAGTTTTTCTTGTGCTGACATGATCAGCAGCCCTAGACTTCAAACTTGGATACAGAATGAGTCCGTGCAAGAGCTTCAGGATGCACAAATTTGAAGATACCCCTCAACAAAAAGATAGGGAGAATGGTGAAGGTCGAATCAGAGCTGCATTTATGCACTTCATGCCTGCCTTTCAAGCCTCTCTTGAAACATATAAAGGAATTTCAATTTTCATTGAAGACAAAACAGTCCTCTGCTAGAGAAGTAAACTGCGAACATGAACAGTTCTTCAATCCCATTGCTTGCAATGACTGCTCACTTCCCTTGGAGTTGCAGTGAGTGCCTGTATCCGTTTGTGATGCACAGCCTGAAACTCTCTCCCTCCAGCCTCTCTTTCCAGAGGTGGAGTAGGGATCACCAGTTTTATGATGCCCCTGCAGTTAGCAGCAGTAATCCCTTCTATAAAATCATTTCCTGATTGAGGACTTGCACAGAAACAGCAGATTTAGGCTACTGCTCCATAGACAGAAGGGAGTTCAAAAGCTTTCAGCTCCCATCTCCAGGGCAAATCTGTTTGGGGACATTTAACCCCTTCATTTTGAAGGAGTGCTGTAGTTCAGCAATGAAGCAAAGAGCCACTGAGCCACAGAAAGTGGCCAAGAGATCATCCCCATGCCTAGCAGTGGAGGTAACACCTGAGATAGGGAGCCCTGGAGCGCAGTGGCTACTCTAAGAGTTACCCAGTTATGATCATAAGAAATAAGGGGACATTTTTACCAAGACCTGTTGTAATAGGACAAGGGGTAATGGTTTTAAACTAAAAGGGAGAGATTTAGACTAGATGTAAGGAACAAGTTTTTTACAATGAGGTTGGTGAAACACTGGCACAGGTTGCCCAGAGAGGTGGTAGATGCCCCATCCCTGGAAACAAATGTTTGGTCACGTTGCATAGGCTCTAAGCAACCTGCTCTAGTTGAAGATGTCCCTGATCACTGCAGGGGGGGTGGACTAAATGACCTGTAAAGGTCTATTCTGCCTCAAAGCATTCTATGATTTGCGTACAATGCATAAGCAGTCTTGTAGGAGCCAGGATGTTACACTGTCCCAGAAATAAATAGACATTTCACTGCGGTACAGAACTGTGGAGTTTTCTCCGTTAATACACCTTTCTCTCAGAGACTCTCCCAATGTCCCTCTGCCCTGGGGAAAGAGGCAGAGATGAGCACAGCTGCTTATTGCAGGCTGCAGGTCCCACACACCTGAAAGAAGCTGCTCCCTGACCATAGTCAGGTGCTTCACGTCTGGAGAGAGTGCACATTTTAGATAGAGCCTTGTGTCTCCATCTCCCAATTTATGAGTGTAGGTGGCTCCCAGACCATCATATGGGTTTGTTTATATCCCATTTGGAGGTGCCTGCCTCTCCTCATGCACTGTATACAGTGTACAGACAGCTAGCATATATTGTTGATTTCCCTAAAGAGTTTTAAACTTGTGCAGGAAAACACAGTTCCACCATTCCCTCATTTCAGAACACTGCACTTTGCAGCTTTAATGTTCTTTTAATGAAATTTTGAGGTGTAATACAAACATACAAATATTTTAAACATATGGTAGTAAACTGCAAAGTAAATATAATTACAGTAGCTCTCACCAAATGTAAAGCTTTATATTTTACTGTTAATTGACTAAAAGGATTTGCAAATGCTGAAAATAAAACTTTGGCATCAATATTTAATAAAACATAGCAATAAGGTACTAATCGTCTTATAGGATCAAGTAGGAAGGTTTTAGATCATATGATATATGATCAAGTGTACAACTGCTGATGCCAATTGCTCTCTAATAAAAACCTAAACCAGCATTAAAACAACATAAAAGGTCTGAGTTAAACCAGAAAGAAAAAGCTGTTATCTCTATTCACTTTCTATGTTACTTTGAGGAAAGACCCCTTGCGTGAAAGAAAAACAATTGTTCCTCACAGCCCTAACCCTTGTGAACATGGAAACAGGTGTAAGGCAGACCTCAAAAGGAAAGCTCCGACAATCTCCTTAGCAGGAACAGCCATGAGGAGCAGCTTAAGGCTACCTACCTACCTTTCCTGATACCTGCTAAAACCAGGGCTGGCAGGCAGAGGGCATGGAGAGTTTTCCACCGCTTGTCCTCCCATGGGGAATGTCCAGTCATTTCATGACACCAATCCCTCCAAAGCTGGTAGAAATTAAATAATGGTAACACCTGACATGATCTCTCCTCCTTCTCTCACCTTCCCACTTGCTTAGGGAGACCAAGGGAATATTTTTGCAGAACAGGAACAGAAAATTATCATCGTGGCTGAAACTGGACCACCTCCAGCATGTGATCCACCAGAAGAGAGAAAGCAGCAAGAGAACTGGGCAGGTCTATTGCTCCCGGCACTACTCATAGGTACCACAGCTAGCACCAAGGATTTTCAAATGCTGCCACGTGATCTATCTGTTAAACTCCACACTCAACCAAATAGTGGTCAAAACTCACCCTTCACAGTTACACATACAACAAGTGGTGTCGTTGCAACATCTTCCCAGCTCTGCTGTGCCCACCTGTCCCTTCTCCTATATTCTTGCATTTGCCAGCTTTCTGGAAGAGGTTGGCTTTTTGTTCTGTGGAAATGGTAGCTCTCAATTCCCAATCACTAGTGCCTCAGTGCTGCTGTGGTACTTAACAACCATTAGAGTAACAGAAAACATCATTTCTGAAAAAGAACCTGAGAAAAAATATCTTTTAGTCTGAAATCCTATTAAAAGTTTAAAAAAANNNNAAAAATATCTTTTAGTCTTAAATCCTATTAAAAGTTAAAAAAAAAAAAAAAAGAGAGAAGGAGAATACAGTTTGTTGCATATTTGGATGGCAAATATTTGGAATGCTCACTCCAATTACTCATCTCCTGCGGAGTTTTCAACCTATATATATGTTTTTAATATACATATATTGGTAGCAGTTTTTCATCTGAGTGTTGAAAAATCTGTAATGATCACATTTTTCATTTAACATAGAAACTTCTACTGGAAAAAGACTCAACTAGTGGGTAATTTTCTTTCACATCTGTGATAAGAGATGTATTATGTATTTCACGTTTGAGCCAGGGTTTTCTCTTTGTTTTGTTTTTTTTTTTTCTCTGAAGAACCAGCAAGCAAGAATGGTTCATTTTACTGCTCTGCAGTTTTAAAAAATTAAATGGGTGGGACTATCATGAAAAGTTGAATAATTTGATCTTCTGTGCTTTGGCTACAAATTGCTACAGCAAGAGGAATTCGGATCTCCCCACAAACAAGGCTCTAACGATAGGGTACCACAGCCTAGCCCCAGTGGTAGGGGAGCTCTGTGTTGGCCTTAACTCTCTGTGACATGTTTAATTCAGGTTATAATTCTTTCAGCAATAAGATTAATAACTCTGCAAATCTGAATCTCTGTCCCACTGCACCAGCTTTATATTGGTTTGACTCTGTTAGACTTATATATATGTTGCATCACATGAGAGGGATGGGGGGGTATCACAATCAAAACTGGGTTTTGTCTGCCTCCATTTTACGCTATGTTTACTTAGACTGAAAGTCCAGGCCACATTCAGAAAGACAGTTCATAATATCCACCATATTTTCAGTTGCATTGATCAACCATTTTAATTTGCAATCAATACAATAATTTCATCTATATATTCAAGCACTAAAGGAAAAACTCTGAATGTGAGAGTTACAGCATATACAATAGCTTTGGACACTTGAACCAGAAGAAATTTCCTTTCCTCTCTTCTAGGACTTCCAAAGACTTTACTAAAGCATTTGGATCCCATCCTCCACTTGTGCATCAGTACAAGCTCAAGGTCAGTGGAAGTCAGGCCAATTTAAACCAGCCCAGAATCTGGAAATGAGAAATACTTTCTTGTTATGTGAACAATGGTTTAGACACAGAAACTGTAGATAACCATTTCAATAAAATGTTGGATTAAAAAAAAAAAATCCCAAAAAATCCCCTTAAATGAAAAGCTTGTGTGTTGCCTCTTACATGACTTATTATATTGTCAGATGATGTCAAACTACAATAGCTCCAAATATATTTGTTGGATAAGTATTTTCTGTCCTTCTTTTAGGACATCTTATTCTAAAACATGTCAGGTGCCTGTTTTCCTCAGATAAGTATTGTGATAGATCGAACAGAAGAGAATATTATAGCACATGGGAAAGGAATTCTGCTGTTCTTCAGTGATGCTTCTAGGTGCTACTGATGTAGCTTTGTCTTTAAAACATTCAAGAAAAAAAGCCAGCCGTGATAATCACATTTACATCCCTGTATTTAGGTTTATATTCCTGTTCACAAACAATGAGGACTTTGCATCTTAACACAGTAACAGACTTTGTAATGTGAACCAAATATATACGTTACCTGAAATTACTACATAAGAGTATTATAGATCATCCAACAATATGACAAAATGTCATTGCATTCATTTAAAATAGCTAGTTGTGAAGTAAGTGTTACCGTGTTTTGCTTGGGGCAATATATTTCCATGCTTTATGAAATTATTAATTCTCATTAAATTCTAATGATCCTGTCTGAAAAGACCAGGACCAATTAACTGCTCCATTAAAGTTATTACTTACTCCTGATGAGGCCCATAAATGTTTCTACTTTGTTAGGCTGGTGAAAGTTTTCTGAACCGCAGCTCCAAGCCTTACCCCCCATCAGCAGCTTATTCCATTAACAGTAAAACTACCAGATCTTAACAACACCCATGTAGCCTTTAAGACTTAAGTCTTACATCCTGAAACAAGTATTTTCCTCCTTTTACAAAGACGAAAAAAAAGAAGCTTATGCTGGCGGGAAGGATCTGCAGAACCTGCATCAGACAGGTGATGGCTACTTGGGGCTGGCACCAGCTGAGCTGCAGCCCGGGTGTCCTTCCCTGCAAGGGCAGCTCATGTGCCTGCTCCCTCCAAATCAGCAGGGAGGGTTTGTAGCGTCCTATCGAAACTTTGTCCTTGTGCCTGTGCGATCATTTACAGCTGGAAACCTGTACTGGGGCCGGACCAGCATTTTGGCAGCCTGTGTGGGACCTGGCAGAACAGGATTCAAGCTCCTATTTCTGACTGTAAAGAAACTAGTTATCTGCATCTCTTTGAAGATTTGGACTGCAGTGACTCTGCACCTCTGTTGTCACTTGTAAGACTGAAATAACATTGCTACCTCACCAGAAGGCTGTAGAAAATGATGATGACCATAAGGTACTTGCATGCTCTGTTTATTGGGGTTTCATCCATATACCTCAGGACAGATGGCAGAGCTGTATCTTTCTTCCTCATGCAGTGTTTGCACATGAGGCTTAAGGGTTCAGCATAAACTGATAGTTTTAACAGGTCATACAGTTACCTCCATAACTAAAAACTGCTTGAAGGTAACCATGGCTGCAAGAAATGAGTTCCCTGACACAAACTAATGGCAGGTAAAATTGTTTAGGCAGCTCTCAGTACCAGGGGGCGTCAAGATCACTGAGACTCAATGAGACATCAACTTATTCCCAGTGAAAATAAGGAACAGCGTTAATCAGAACTGCTACGAAAAACTAACTGATTTATACAGCCAGCAAAATGCAACAGTTGAGCTAACAGCTAAGTAGTGATGAACAAATAATATACAAACATTCATATGTGGGAGAGACTTTAAATCTACATGTGTAAAAATGTCCCACGATGTGCCTATATGCTCATCTGGCCAAAGAACAGAACAGAGTTTATCATTTCTACTACAACCCTGACCAAGAGCTACTCAAGACAAGTATCAAACCTTTTAATCCATCAGATAATAATTAAAATAGAGATATTAGCTAAAGAAATTGAAAAATTTATTACTTTTGTGAGCTGAGATCATGATTATTACAGTATTTACATACACTGAATAAATTATTTTCAAAAATATTTGTTCAATCAATATTAAAACATTTTTCAAAGCCTAACTGGGTTTTTTGGTTTGTTGGTTGGTTTGTTGGGGCTTTTTGCAGGCTTTGCTTTTTCCTGTATAAGGGCTGAATTTTTTGAGAAAAATTAAATACTTCTTGATAATGCTTTCCAGATAGCAAACACAAAATTTTGTAAACATTCAACTCCTATTACTCTCTAAGAAACATCCCAGTTGGCATGGGCTTCTGACACAAAAAACTTTTTTTTATATTGACCATTGATATGTTGGAAAAGATCAGAAGTCAAATTTACAGCCCAAATTGGCAAGTATACACCATATTTCTACCCACTATACACCAATTTCAGCTATTTAAGCATTGAGGATTTGCTCAGAGTTCTGGGTGCTTCTCTACAATAAATTAATATCATCTGAAATCTTGACTGCTCTGGAAATAACACCACTTCTTCTTTTCCTGTATCACCCCTTTCAGTTCCAGCTAATAACAGGAGATCAGTTCTTAAAATTAGCCCTTAGCTATAGCCCCTTGGAGAAGATTTTGTAAAATGTCTGCAGTGGCAACATTTTATAGTATGGGTTTTCCTCACATATCTCACCCCTCTCCACTTTCTTCTGGTCTCCACACATACTGGGGACCCATAGGAAGGACCTGACACATTTGTACGAGACGGTCTCCCTCGGTTAACGGTCAAATGCACTTTGCTCAATGATGTGCAGAAGGGATGTCCCAGCCTAAGGTCAGTGATGTTGTTCTGGGCCTTGAGGCGACTGTGTCAGGAAGTGTCTCCAAGTGAGGAAGCACCAAATGATTTGAATTTTTCTCAGTAGCAGAAGCAGCAATAGGAGCCAAGACACACTCGCATCCATTGAGCTGGACCCTCTGTGCAGGAAAGCACCAGGCACAGTCCCAGGCTCCACTGCTTCCTGGTAGAGGCACCGTGGTTCCTGGAGGAGACCTGGCTCCACCACCCAAGCCAACACGGCGCTTCCACCACCCACATACTCCCGGGAAAGCTGTGTCACTTACCGAGAGCTTGAAAATAGCAATGTCCCAACCCAAAATGTTAAAAGTTTTTGAAAACATTTGCAACCAATTTTATAGTTAATTAAACACAGATTTGCTCTATTCACTCATTTGTTCTATAACTTCAAAATCTTTTTTGGTTTAAAGTTTAGGACTTTTTTCTAAGTTGTGTATCAGCTTTAACTGCAAATGGGTTAACTGCAGCTCTGATCTTCCCCCAGCATCTGCCAGTAAAGACAAACAGTTTTTGAACGCTGAGGTGTTGACATGGGCCAACAGTTTAAGGTGGGATCAATCCCATGGCACTGCCAGTGGAGAATTCTATTCCAAATCATACAGCTAGTAAATAACGTGGCATCAATTCCTCAACGATTTCCATAGCAAGAAATGTAAGAAGAGGTCCAAATACCACACCAGTAAATCTTGAGGAGTAGGTGATGCATTTACAGTCACTAGGTATTTCAAATGGCCTTTCACTCACATACGGTTGCACTCTACACATCCAAAAGTTACACAAACAAGATATACCACAAAGTTTGAAGCTACCCTCTCTCCTCTGTTTAGAGCGAATGTAGAAAAATTATATGACATGAAACCGTCACTCATTTTTTTCTCAACAAGACAAGAAATCATTATTCATGCTTTTCTTTAAAAATCAATATTTCTACCAAGACAGAGAAATAAGTTGTCATAAACCCTGTCTCATCTTGAGTATCAAGCCAGGTTTCTCCTGACTTTGGAGTACAGTCTTCCCAACATTATCCATTTCTCTGACTCCCAAGCATCTCTTATGGCTCTTACCTTGGATATGCAAACAAGGAAATGTCAGTTAAAATTAAGCTCATGCCCACCAGGGACCAATTATTGATTTTCTTCCATTCTTTACTCTTTGAATAGAACAGACGGGGTTTAAAAAACGTGTGAAAAAAATGACCTACTAAAAACCAGCTACAGTGAATTGTAAATACCAACACCAAAAAAAGATAGCCATGCCTTGCCTCCATTTTTGATGATTAGTATAATTGTATTGAGAAATTAGTGGTCTCCATTCATTGAATAAGATCACAGAAACACAACTGTGCCTTGAAGAACAGCTGGAATCACAAACGTCCTTGGCAGCTGCAGGCACCTACTCTCAGCACTAGCCCTGGATGAATGAATTCTTCCTACAATGAATTCTTCCCAGGGACAGGCAGCAGGTGCTGCAGGAGCTATAGGCTGTCCTTTGCAGAAAATAATGGCTTTTTACCAAAAATAAGAGTTTCAAACCCCCTCCATATAAGCCTGTGAGATGTGAATTTATGTCCAGTAAAATGAAAAACCATCACGCGAACCTCCAGCTAATTGTCTGCCTGGTCCTGAAAGCAAGTAGCAACTTGTTTATTACTACAACAGTAAAACCCATTCGTGCATTAGAATTATAGCAGTGCCTTAAACTACCTTTCAGAAAAGTTTTCCTAGGTAGCCCACAGTAGAGCGAAGGGTTGGAAATTTCATGTCTGACGTACAGAAATCATGCTGGTCTCTAGAATCTTCAAATTGATACTGAAATTATTATAATTCTTAAAAACCCCCACACATACACACACAAAAAAACCCAAACAACGCTTTGCAATTTCTGGAAACAGTGATACCAGTATCACCCAGCATCATCATTGCTGCTGGTAGGAGACCACGCTTAGAGAGCACAGATGCCAATGAACGTCTGGCTTGGAGGCCAAAGCACGATCCGAACAGTCCTGCCTGCAGCAACAACCAGGGTAAGATTTCCCAGACCACATCCAAGCACTCAGGATCAGAGATCACTTGTAAGTAATTACACACGTTGGAGAAAACGCTTGCTCTCTGAAAGCGCTATTGTATTCTAGCAGTTTTCTTTCTTCAACAGCGCACCCCAACAGCCACTTGTTTTTTCAACAGTTGTTGTCTGTGTTCTGCAAAACACACTCTGTCTCTTTTAGGTAAACCTGCACCACAGACTAATAGACGAGAAATATTATCTTGACACAAATCACATCAAGTGGAGTAAACCTACTGAATCCATTGCAGCATATATATATAAAATCCACAGCATTCAAAAATCTCAACACAATCTTGCTATAAATCAAAATCTACAACCCTGTGCCACACATGTATAATTCTGCAGCTTAAACAAGTTTAAGTCATATACAAGGATGAGACTCGCAAGTTCTCCTTCTTCCTCTCATTTGAGGACGTGAAGGACTAAATACAAGAGAGTCATAAGGAAAGACGTTTAACATTAGTTTAAACAACAACAACAAAAAAAAAACCATGAAGGAAACCTGCAGACCCTGTATCCAGAACAAATATACTATGTAATTCGCATAAAGATTCACTTTTTGAACCTGTTCCAAATTTCCCCAGAATTCATACTAATTTTTTCCTGAGTTTAGGCATTGTGTGTAAAGGCTTACAGAACTGCTACCCAAGGAATTTCATAAAATCCCATTGCTTTAAATCATAAAGTTAGATTTGACTGGTCACTGCAATCTGACAGCAACCCTTTTAACCTAGCATTAAAAATTAAAAGAAAAGCCAGTGGGCTTTTAACGTCTGTTATTTCTCTCCTTCCCACAAGGATGGCCCACAGCACACCTGCCAGCTCAGTGCCCACAATCTCCAGTAGCCACACTGCTTCCCCAGGTGCCCTCCCCTCATAGCATGCTCCTGGCACAAACAGTTGTCTGCCTCCTGTCTGCAGCTGTCTTTGAAGGCAAGTTGCTTTCTGCATCAGTGATACTCATGACCTCACATATGACCACTTTCCTTTTTTACATCATCATTTAAAGACTGTGATTATCATGGCATGTTCTCTAAAGCTGAAGCAAAGAAACAGTACGAGTCTATTTCTTAGGAAGAACATTTATGGAACATATGTTCTGAGGAAGGCAAAGGATTTGTGGCCAGTTGCTATAAAATCAAGAAGAAAAAAAGCATATAGAGCTTGTGGCTGGAACTGGCAGTGATAGCAATTAAAGGTGAACAAAAGCAGTGATACCCGTAAAGAACAGCCAATAAATGGAGAATCAGGTAAACAGAGAGGTAAAATCAGCTTCTTTTTCTTAAGATAAAAAAAATATTATTCATATTACCCTCCAGCTACTGACCAAGATGCCCCTATACAAAGATTATGTATTACTGAAACTAACAGAGCGGGAAACACAAATCTTCAAAAAATAAATACCACCCAGGCAAAGAGAGGTAAGCTCCATTATGGGTCTACTCATGTATAGAACAGCCTGAGTAATCAAGTTCAATCATCTCTTCGCTACAGCTATTCAAACACAGAAGAAAAAGTAGACTGTGGTCTCACCACACAAGCTTCAAAGACACAGCTGTGAAAGTTTTGTAATGTGAACATCCACAGCCTCCCAATTGAAGGCCTAGAAGGACACTACTGCCTCCTTCCAATCGCAAACCTCCCAAGCCCTTTCCTCACTTCACAGGAAGCTGAAGGGAAGCAGCTGAATACATTTTAACCAGGAAATCCTGGTATCTCCATTATTTTATCCTGAGAACGGTCAGAATTGCTTCTGCCCAGTGGTGGCAGCTGAGCCACTAAGGGCTGTCAACCTGGAGTTTGCTCTAACGGGCATGTTGCTGCCAAGTACCAGCTGCGCTGAATTCAGCATAAAATACAGCAGCTACAGCTGTCTCCAGTCAAAAACTGGGATGAGATGTCCCTCAGGAAAAAAAAAAAAAAAATCAACTAAAATGTTCAGAGATCCTCACTTTTTTGCCAGGCTCCAGCCACGGTACTATCATCAGAAAGTAAAAGAGGTAAGGTCAGATGATACTGCCAGCCTCATCAGATTCAAACTAGCTTTGCAGAACAGCCTAACCATTGCCCTATACGCTGATTTAGAGGGGTTTGCGCTCTCATGAAGCCTTTCTTAAAGCACTTAAAGAGCTTTCATAAGCAGCAAAGTAGGTAGAGGTGTGTTTGGGAGCTGCAGCTCATCTCTGAACCGTGAACTCAAGTCCATGGAATTGGACTTGAGGTTTCACATCTTTAGGTACAATTCCATCTCTAATTATCACCTGCTGGAGTTCCCTGGTTTTGTCCGAGAAAGACAGTATCTCAAAAACACAAAGAAGGATGTGAAAACTTATTTTAACTGCTTTAATTTGTCTTTAATTAATAAGAACTCTACCATTCTTTAAACATGATTCTACTTTCTGAGTCTTTCCTGTATTATTTTGGATTCTATTATTAAACAATGAAATAAATTATTACATTTTTCAAGATTACTAACTGTTTTAATGGCATGCAGCACAAAGTACTGTTTCTTGTTAACGTGGATGATTTTTTTTTCTGTTTCATTGTTTTCAAAATATTAACAATTCCTATAAAGCAGAGACATGCAGGGCTCAAGTTGCTGAACTAATTTTAAAAGCTTTATTTTAAAACAATGCAATTTATCTTTCTAGGCATCTGATTTGCCAGGGAACAAGATAAAAGGAGATTTTCTACAAAATATCTCCAGGAATCATTCTGGCCCTTTCAAGTACATTTTTAATGTTAATAAGTGTAAGGTATTAGTGTCCTTATTTAAAATTAACCAAGCACGTGCCCACTAAAATTGAGCGTTCTTATCAAAACATCAATTTTATTTTAAAATAAAATCGTATTTTTATATTTCAAACTTTCATTTAAAAGCACAAGACATCCAAACTGTAGGCAGCATGCAAAGCCATAATCATTCATGAGCATGTTATTTCTAATGAGAACGGGTAATGTATTTACATAATTGAATTTTGAGGTTACATTTTAGCAAGCATCCCTTCCCTTAAGACCAAAGCTGTATCAGCAAAAATTTATCACTAATTTATGTTGATATTAGTAATTAAAAGATTTTCACAGAAATGTTGATGTTTGTCATATTGTTTTCAGGCACTCTGATATCAAAATAAAGAATAAAATCTAGTGAAAATGACTGCTTACTATATTGCCCTTCAGTATGTTTTATGACTGCATTTCTGAGCGCTGTCATATAGCTAGACATACAGGAGCTATGAAATGTACTTACAATTTATTGCCTATAATTAATTGCACTCACAATCGTTTACAAGGAAAAAATTGTACCAATAAACTGGAGACCTTTTAAAAAGGACTGCATATTACTTTGAAATTATAGGCTTCTTTAGCAGTTTCACTACTGCACTTTGGCTAAAAAGGTTCCTGTTCAGATAGTGAATTCTCTGCCTGGGCCCATCCCAGCTCTCCTGTGAGCTCTGACTGCAGACTTCATGCAAAAGCTGCATTCTCTAGGATTTTGTGCAAGTTTTGGTACAGCTGTGGTCTTGTAATTTTTAATTTTTTTAAACTGTTTTTTTTTAAGCTTCAGATCTCAAAATGAACAGATTATCTGAAAAATTCAGCTACCTTTTCACAAAATTAATTTCCAGCTTTGCTGGAGAAAAGGTTGAAAAATGTTATTTGTAAAATCTTTGGGGTGCAAGAGGCAAATAAAACCAAGTTTTTTGCAGTAGAGATTTTCTAGGATGAGTAGAGATCTTCTAGGATGACACATTGGTTTTGTGTCCTGTTTCACATTTTATGCTCAACACTGATGATATGAATCATGGGGGGTTATATCAGATGTTGAACACTGCAGAAGAGCAATCACTGGCCAGAACCAGGAGAACCTTCACAGGTTAGCAGAGCTGATTTTCTCCTGCATCCGTATTAACAAACAGCTGTAAAATCCATTGCTTATATAAATCATTGTGAAATGGGGAGGGGATGAAGTATAGTGAGGGCTTTGTTCTGGTGGACTTGTTGAGCGGAAAGCAAAATGGTAGTAGATATCAAACCCACTTATTCAAGGGAGTGAATTGGGACAACAGAAATTCCCCCAAAGTAGGAAATGTGTTTCCCAAAAGATTTTTCTATCTTGTTCTTCTTGTTGTTGTTCCTTTTCTTTTTCTTTTTCTTTTTTTCTTTTTTTTTT
>WEIS01095815.1:10205-24766 GCA_013389965.1 Todus mexicanus
CTTGTCTCTCTGGCTTTGGGCTCTCACTCTCTCCCTTCCCTTTGCTGGCTCCTCCTCTCCCTCTCCCGCTTGCTGTCAACAGCTCTGGTTGCCCAGCAACCTGTGGGCCAATGGCAGGGCTGCCTGCTTGGCTGGCCAATCGCAGGCTGCCGCGTCACCACCGGCAATGGCCGTGGCCAATCAGGGCTCGAAGGCTCCACTGGTGGAGGCCGTTGGAGGCTCCACTGGCAGAGCCCATTGACGCCCATCGGGGGGAGGCTGTTGCAGGCCCGACGGGGAGAAACCATTGATAGCCGCACTGGAGGAGACCCTTTGATGGCCTATCGAGGGGAGGCCTTTGAAGGGTCCCACTGGGAGAGGCCATTGACTGCCCCTCTGCAGGGAGGCTGCTGAAAGCCCCGTTGGGAGCACCCACCCCTTGAGAGGGTTGTTGCCTTTTCTTTGGGTTAGACCTTGAGTAGCTTGTAGGTGGCAGAGAGAGACGGTGCAAGGGGGGAGGAGGTGCTGAGGAGCACTGTCATTTTCATGCAATGAAACCCGTTCTGGGTGAGGGGATCTCCAGACCCCTTTTCTCTAGTCTCACCATACTTGTTGCCATGATGCCGCCTGCTGAGGGCTACAACAGGAGTCAGGGTTGGCTCTGCATGGTCAGAGGGCCGCTCGTCTCTAGGCCATTTCCTTGCTGGAGTTGACAGCCAAGTTACCTTGGCTGGAAAATGTTCTTCTCTGACCATGCTTGTGAGTGCATAACCCAGTGCAGCTGGGGCTCTCTGGAGGAGATGAACATACCATGGTCACAACAGATCATACCATTAAAAGCATACTGCAAACATCAACTTCTTTCACCTCATTTTGCCTCTCACCTGGTACTCAAACCATGACTTGTCTCAGGGCTTGTCTCTTTTCTACCCTCCCACTGCATCTTACCATCTCAGGCTTCTGGCTGGGCTGCTGCTGGGGTTTTGGCATGGGCAGTGGAGTTGAGGTACTGGAAGGGAACATTATAGTCCTGAGGTGGCCATCATTGCTGTGCTGCTATTAATCTCTCTTAAAAGCCTTGTTGGCGTGAAAGCAAATAGTATCAACAATTTCACTCAGACAAAATTTGTCATTGAGAATGTCACCGCAACACTTTCAGCTCCTCAGACTACTGGGTGGCTCAACAGAAGCCCGGACCCAAGGTAGTGATGATCCTGAGAAGGCAACGGTTCCATTCCTGCCTCACTTCAAATGGCCAAAAAATCTCTCTGAATGACAGATGATGAGGCTTCAGAAGGATGACGAAGGTGTTATTCTGAGAACCCTGCACACCACAATGACTTGATACATGTGTCAAGGTCAAGATAATCTTGTAAATAAGAATGAGATGGTTTCATGTTTGGGTTAAAATAAACAGGTACGTGAAAAGGTGCCCAGGGTCCAGGCAGTGCCTAGGCTTCCTTTATGTCCTCCTCATGGAGTTTTCACAAAGAAATTAATATGGCTCTGCTATTTTCTTTGTGATGAAAGCAAAATCTCTTGTCTCATATTCTGACCTTGGTCTAACTGTAGCAGAGTCAGGTGGCAGAAATCCATATTCTGGAGTGACTTCTTGGTACTGAAAAGCAGAGGACAGTTACCTCTTGCTGCGTTGCCATCCATGAGCAGCATGGTGAGAGTGGAACCAAGCAACTAGTGCTGAGGATTCATTGTCTGCGTTACAGGTGCTTTACCTGCCTGGCTTTAGAATCAGTCTAGTTTAGTCCAGAGGGCTGTGCACCCATGAGCAACTGGAGCAAAAAAAAAAGGACCAACTCTGTGAGCACATTTTCTGGTTTAGTTATATTCAAAAAGAATCTGGTTTGCGTGTTGTGCCTGTTCAGGGGTGTGAACTGAAGCACAGTGAGTGGCGACAGTTCAAGGATAGCCTGAACCATGGTGCCAGTGCAGGTGAGGGACAGCCTGTGCTTGTGATCTCCACCTATGAGAAGAGCATAGCAAAACTCAGCCAAAGTAGCATGGAAACTTGATTTTGTAGACTTTAAGACTTCTTATGAATAAAAAGGTCAGGGTAGATTTATACTATATGTGATAACATGGCTATTTTTGTTTTTACAGACACTACCCCTCAGATGAACCCAGTTTTATGCCTGCAGTTTTTTGCTGTTCTGGATTTGTAGAATCATAGAATGTCAGGGGTTGGAAGGGACCTCTAGAGATCATTGAGTCCAACCCCCCTGCCAAAGCAGGATCACCCAGGGCAGGTCACACAGGAACGCATCCAGGCAGGTTTTGAATGTCTCCAGAGAAGGAGACTCCACAACCTCTATGAGCAGCCTGTTCCAGGCTCTGTCAGTCTCACAGTGAAGTTCCTCCTCATGTAGAGGTGAAACTTCCTGTGTTCTAGCTTATACTCATTATTCCTTGTCCCAGTGCTGGGCACCACAGAAAAGATCCTGGCCCCCTCCTCCTGACACCCACCCCTCAGATATTTGTAGACATTGATAAGATCCCCCGTTAGCCTTCTCAAGACTAAACAGCCCCAGTCCTCTCAGTCCTCTCTTTCTTTATAGGAGACATGTCCAAGTCCCTTCATCATCCTTGTAGCTCTGCATTGGACTCTCTCCAGTAGCTCCAATGTCTCTCTCCCGATTCCACTGGGATCAACCATGTAAAGCCAGAATTATGAAAGCAGAACCTCAGCACAGTGATAGTTAAAACTCCTGCAGTCATTTGAGTTAGACTCAAGCACTCACTTCCTTTTCAATGCACATTTAAGCCTAATTTAGCTACAAAAAGCAACAGAAAAAAATGGTGCTATCTTATTCAATATGTGTTCTTGTCGTTTGTTCTCAGTTATGTATATTAAGAAGCCAAGCAGCTACAGAACCTCCTCTTGTGTAAAGCTGTTTATAAGATTGCTTCTTTGTGACTACAATGGACTTACGCCCCAAGCTGCCAGTAAGGATCCTGCCAGAGCATGGAAATAGCCCTGCTTTGCAAATTCAATCAGTTTCACTTGAATGTTTTAGAAAACACCTTGAAAGGGAAAAAAAAAAAAAAAGGGGTGAGGAGGGGGCAGTAAAAATATTCTGGTTAGATATGATTCATATGATGTGTTTCTATTTGCACATAATTCCATTCTTCACTTAGTCACTTTTGAACGTCATCAATAAAGCAGAAATGGGTGAGACAAATTTCATAGTAGAGGCATGATCTTTGTTTCCAGTTTAACTTTCTTTTATATCTCTCGATGCTCTGTAAAATTCAGGGTGAAACCAACTGTCTAAGTCTGGAGATCCTTCCTGAAATGATACTTCCAGCTTCTGAAGTTTTAGCTACCAGGACTAGTGCATATATAACCAAAGAAGATGGTTGAAAGATCCTCGTTGCCCTCAGTAAACCTCAGACCAAAATCGCACAATTCTGACTAGCTAATATAATTGTTTTGATCATTCGACTTTTCAGTTTCTCCACAGGCAGAGGAATTAGCAATGACTGGTAAGAAGATTTTCCTAATGAAGTTAATTATGCACTATAGAAGGATCTCTGTAGGCGCAGGAAAAATCGGTGGTGTTCTGCTTGCTGCCTTTTGTTGTCTGTTTTGAAATGATGTCAGATCTCGGGTAGCTGCCTTTCCTTGCTCTGTGGTGAGTTATACACAGCATCCCTTAGGATTAATAAACTGCCGTTCCTAATATGTTCCTCTTGTGACAAACATTTCAGTACAGTCATAAAGTGCATGACCTGATTTATTAAGATATTACAGTAAAATATTGCAACTGCTTCTGTGAATACCTCACAAGGGATGTGCATCTGGAATATCTAAATGCAGTGGTGTAACGGTCATGTTCACAGTGGATCACCAATGTAAAAGTTAGGACACCAAAAGGTTGCAATCCTGTTACGCGGGACAGTGAAAAAATTCCTTTAAAATTTAGAACTCCTGTACTGATGATCTTGAGCAATATTTGTGTGGTTTCATGTTGACACCAGCATTGCTTCTGCTTCCATCGCAATTCACCTGCCGCATCTCTTTAAACATTCATTGTGACCATCTGCCTGAACCACGCGGGCTGAACTGGACACCGCAGCATCATTTGATAGGCATCCCAACCTCTTCTCCTTCTCCCCTTTCCAGCCTCTGGCCTTTCGGGCATTAAGCAGCATCTACCTGGCTAGACATTTACTTTAATCTTCTTAGCAGCTTTTCTTGGTAGTGCCTTTGATTCATCAGTCCAAATTTCATCCATTTAAAAATGTTAGCTTTAAAGTTCACAGCATGTGGCCATACGTAATTGCTGTTGTTTGTCTTAGAAGAGTGTTTCCATCCATTTGTCTAAACAGAGCCCAATTTCTTTTCAGAGGTCTAACTTCCAGAGGCTGCAGGGAGGGGAGATGAAACCCACCCTTAACCATTACTCTGGAGGCTTACAAAGCAATTGGATTTCCTCAACAATCCTAACCGCTGGCTTTGTGCTTTAATTTTGTTCCCTCTAGGATGCGATAAAATTAGAGGGAGGAGGTGTGGAGTTCTTCCATTTCAAAAGGAGCATGTTTTCACCTTCACCTAAAGACACTGGCTCCCTAAGAAAAATGCGTGCCTTGAAATTCACATTAAAACCAAATTCAAAGTAACAGCTACCCTGAAAATTCAGAACAAAACTTAATTCTCTTCGCGCAGGCAACTGCGCATTGAGTTTGGGTAGTACCAAAGCCTAGATTACAATTAAAGTTGGTTTTGTTGCACAGAGCCAAAGCACGTGGGTAAATGCATCTTCTGCCTCAGAGTATGAAATCCTAAGCCAAAGCTTATTCAAGTCAAACCTTTATTGACTTTGATAGTAGCTGGGACAGGCCTCAGAGCCCCAGAACTTCAAAGGAGCTTTGTAATTCTCTATGACTGTAATTAAAACCCCATGAAAAATGTAAGCAACTCCACCTGGTCCTCCACCAGGGACAGTTTCTTGATCGCATCAGATTACAAGGGAGACCAGCATTAATTGGGCATTGATCTGTTTGTGGGAAACAGGCAATAGGTTTGATACTTTTGTTCCTGTGGTCCTTTAATTCTCATTCCCTGTAAGAGACTGAACGCTTATGTCCAAGCTATTTTCATCTCTTTTGGCTTTCTTCTAAACCCGTTTTCATAGTGTACCTAAGTTAAGCGCGTTCTTAGTTATAACGATGATAATGAATATGGGAAGCAGATTCTGTTCATTTTGCATCGTGATAAGCTTCAGCGTGAGCATAGACAACTTCCCCCTCTCTCCTGCTGAGTGCTGTTTAACTTTTCCAAATTCTTTACACAGGGGAGTTTTTCAAAGTAATGAATGTTGCAGAGGATGATGTCAGCAGAGGGGTCTTGTTGGTTCGTGCTGTCAAGTGATCCCATCTTACCACCCTTCTGACATCTGCAGGCTAATTTTGGAGCCCAGGAATTGGCAGCACTGCTCTTTTGGATCAAGGTTTTGAGTGATATCTCCAAGCATGTGGTAATGTGTCATGTAAACTCTACATGTTAAGCAATATTGTGATGAGTCACGTAATATAAAGCATGACTTAAAATATCTTTTCACATCTACGCTACACCAGCCTGGCTAAGGCTGCTTCTGCTCATCTTTATCAGGTCCCATGGCTCCCTGCTCACCCGTGTGTCTCCATATGTCGCCATCGCCTTTCGTCTCCTACTTAGGTTGTTAGGCCCTGATGCAAATATAAAGCTCAGCAGCTCAGTCCTGCAAAGTTGGGTCTAGAGGGGCTGAGGCAGTTTCCAAACTCTGAGGGGAGGGAGAGGGAGTAGACTTGTTAACTATGCAACCCAGTCTCCCTCCCTCGCTTTCCTCAGACAGCTTTTGCCATGAGCAGATGGAGACCAGTGGCAGGGTTTGCTCAGTAGATCCCACGTAGACAGCACTTAAACTGCAAAGCAGTTCACTATTGTCTGATAGCCAAGACCGGGCAGTCGCCGAGCTAATACGCCACCACCCCAGCAAGACACTGAATGAGTCTTGACAGGCGAAGGACTGGCTTCCACCCTCCTTGCAATGGGGCTGAACCTTCCTGCTGTTCCTTGGCATCCTTGTTTTTCCTGTATATTTTAATATCTTTTCAGGTTGCATTTTTTCCCGCGAAATCTCCTCAATTTTCTCTCTGTCCCAGTCTCAACAGATTTGTCTCTGCCTGCTGTTTTGTTTTCTGTGCTTTGCACGTCTCTAGCCAACGTGCTTTCTCGCGGCGTCTCCTCACATCTCAGCCGTTATCTCAGGAGTCTGAGCCCAGGTTGTGCAGCTGGGCTCTATCAAAACCAGTCCTTGGCTCACATGTAGCCACAACCTGCGGAGGAGGGTTGCAAACAGGCTCCTCAGAGCAACTCCTCTTGCAGGAACACCTCTGCCGGTTGCTGTGAAGTGCTGAAGACGGGGATGTTTCTCTCATGCAAACGTAGGTGTCTTTGTGAAACCAAAACTCGTCGCCTGATGCCTTAAATCATGATTTTTCTTCTCTGAGTGGGAAGAGTAGGAGGTGAGATTGTTACCACCCACTCGTCTAGTAATAGTCTAGCATTTGGAGCATCTACTCTGCAGAGGGAGACGTGGATTTTGGACCTCGCCTTAAAGCCTCATCTCTCAAATCCCATGATGATCCCATGGGCTAGAGGGCAGTGAGTCTGCTGTCAGTGGCAGTAGCCGCTTCTGGCTTTGCAGTGGGCGCCTGCCCACATGGAGCTTCCCCAGCAAAGCTTCAAAATAGCTTTGCAGCAGCCCACAGCCTGGCCAGGCTCTCTACAGGGCTACCGTGGAGGACACGAGGAGTCTCCTGGCGTTAGGTGAACCTTACTTCCCCACAGGCCCAGTGAAATCCTGTAAATAGATCAAAAACGTGCAGCCAGGCTGGGATTTCTTGAGCTTTATGGTTTGCCTCAGAAATCTGTTGGCACCTCAAGTCTTTTTGACAAGGGATGGAGGGATCACTTGGGAAAAACTCAATGTGAATGGCTAATAGGTCGGGTCCTCATGAAGCAAACTAATATCTCTAATCTCCCCGTGAACTCTTGAGGCATCATAACATTTCCTCCAAGTTTTTCATCCTATTCGTGCCCCAGGGGTTAAACTGAAGGGTCAGAAGCCGTGTGCCTGCCCATGCTGTGGGTCTGCTCAAATGAGCACCTCCAACATGGGTTTCATGGCAGGTTCGTGCACAGAGCTGGACTTTCGTCTGTGAGGTGGAGCTCCAGACAGCTCACCTCAGCTCTCCCTGCTGCCAGGAAGGTGGAGTGTGACAAAATCAACCTCACTCTAAGTTTGAGATGTAATGAGGAAAAAAAAAATCCAAGAAGACTCCTCTTCTCACTTTGCCAGAATACCCGTATCTTTTATTATTGGTTTGGGATTTTAGAAGCTTTCTAGCAGATACTGGCTAACAGGGAAAAGGGGTTTTTGGCAGACACAAAGAGAAGGATAAGAAAACACTTGTTTCACGCTTGATGTACAGAAGCGGTGGAGCCTTCAAAGATTTGTTCATGGGTAGATATCAAGTATACTGAAATAATTAGCTTTGTGTGTATCACCGCTCTGACCCGTGCCTCCGCACTGGTTCTCAGCAGCTCCTTCAAGATCCAGCATGTCAACTGGTGCACGTCAGCTCTGGCGTAAGGAAACTATTGACAACTGCACTTGCGCTGCTAACACTCATATTTATTTAATGCTCATCACTTATTCCATTAACCTTGATCAGAAATCCTTCCCTTGACATTCAAGGCGACAAGACTAGATCTTTTGCTTCAAAAGAAAAGTAGGAGGGCCACCTGAAAATACTGGTTTTGAACGATGCAACGCTGAAGTGAAATTGGCCAGGTTCTACTCCTGCCTTTTCCACAATTCCTTGCTCCATGCACTGAAAATCTTTATTCTAGCAGAGCACCAAGGGGACTGAACCTTCAGGCTGTTCTCTGACCTCATTCCTCATTTTCCTTAGTGTGACAGATTTTATTTTTTCTCCCTGTTTTACAGGTGTTCAGGGAATACAGAGGAATATATGAAGTCCACGACCTCTCTCTACAGGGCAGCACATTCATGATTTATTCTACAAGTTGTATTTGTCTAAAGGCATTTGCAGGTCTTTTAAATTTAATTGGTAGGTAGCAATCATGAATTCATTGGTGATGAAGAATTACGAGCGGATTTCCTTCCAAAAGCGCAGGCTTTAGGAGGTGTGCAGTCAGAAGATATCATTGCTGTGTAGTTAGCTCCCTCGTCTCGCTGCGTGACGTTCCTGAGATACAACAGGGAGCAGAGTAGCGACGTGCGAACATTTCTCGATCCCATTTTGAAGAGGGGAAAGGGAAGGGAGAAGGTGTTAAAATTTAATTTGGCTGCTGTATAACTTCAACTTTTACCAAGGCTGCCTCTGATAAAAGATGCTTCTAAAATAAGATTAGCATAACATTATTAGCTAAAGACTTTCTTTTTTCCCCATAGTGTGAGAAAAAAATCACCGTCTCGCATGCCAAGGACTCAGAAGCCTGCAACAGTTACAGAGTTTGGTTCCTATAGTGACTGTTACAGCAACTGTTCGCATCCAAAGTGTCTTTCCATCTAATGATTGAAATAGTTCAGAAAAATCTCCTCCCAGAGACAGTGTCTGGATGAGCAGAGTATTTATTATCACTCATACATCTATTATGAGGTGATACAGATCAGAAATGGAGTCTGGGGAATGGCCGAAGAAAGTTTTGCTGGGATCTGGATGCGAAGGCTATTTTGCCTCCAAACCCTGCTGTTCGCTCCTAGCTCCTTCAGATGCTGCAGAGACACATTGCTGGAAAATAAACAACCAACCAAAACCCCAATGAAACAAACCTGGAACACAACTTTTCAGATATGCTGAAAAATACACTAACCACAGCTAAATAACAGTCTCTTAAACCAGTCATACTGCTTAGAGGTAGGGCTGTTTTAATCGACTGCAGGGACTGCTTCCCCCTGCACCTGTCTGCGACACTTTTGGGTGGAATAATAATACAACTGGAACCGTTGTAAATGAAAGATTTTCTTCCTGCAAATAGAAATGTATGGTGCAAATTTTCAGTGTGCTGCTCTTATTAATTTTGATGAGAGAAGCGCGGGCATTCCCAAAGCTCCAATGCAAAGCACCCAAGTTTGACTTGGAATTCCCTGGAACAATTATGGTAAGAAAAGTCGGGACCAATCCAGCTCAATTAAGAACAAACCGTGTATTAAGAAAGAAGAGTGGAGAGAACTGAATAAGGATCCTTGATAATCAAAAAGCTAAGGGTATCTTCAGAGAAGCCACAGGTTTAAAATCTGACTTTCAACTCCAAGATTTAAAGCAGCAGATGTCCCTGCTCACTGGACTAGATGACCTTTAAAGGGTGCCTCAAACCCAAGGCATTCCATGAGTCTATGATTCTATTAGAGTTTGAGGAGGTATGTTTTTGGTGTGTGGATGAATTCTTTGTTATGGTGTACAGTTTTCATTATTAAAGTGTCTCTCCTGTGGCCAGAGGTCACATTATTCCCTCAGACCCTGGCTTCTAGGACATGCCTGGTGGGTCTAGGGCTAGTAGTAACAGCTGGGCAGTGCTGCTGTCACAGGGGATCTTCTGTATCCCTGCAAGAAGATCCCTGGTTGCTCTAAATCATTATCACTTCCTTGAAAGAAGAGTGTCAAGACGAGATCTGCTGTAGGAGAAGGGGCTTCCAACCTCCATAGCCCAGCTCCAGGTGACTAGGAGGAAAAATCTACTGATATTTATAAAGCACTATGTCAGATATTGAACCAGCAGAATTAGTCCACAATGGTTTGTGGACATCTGTCTTCTTGATGAATAACAAACCCCGTGACCTTCATAATCAAATAAATGTATTTATTGTTTTGCATGTATATATTATCTTGCATTTCATGGCCTTTCTAAATGAGAGTAGTTATGGCTAGTCATCTTTCTCCAAATTTTAAACATCTGGATTCTCACTGTAAAGACTAGGAATATCATAAATACATTTGATGGGGAAGAAGAGGGCTATGGAAAATTGCATGTGGAGGAATACACTTCTTAAGCAAAGAGGTTGGCTTTCCCTTCAGGAGAGATCCAAAGGATGTCCTACAGAAAGGCCTTTGGTCCTTTTTACCTTTAGTCCTTTTTACCTGTCAGTTAAAAGGGTAGATATTTCTGGTTCCAGCCTGTGACCTTCTGACTGAGAAGATGAAATGTGTCAAGCGCATCTATGCCCAGATTTTTCAAAAGGAATTTTCAATGACCACTAAATGCTGACCTCGGATAGACTAAAAGAGCCTGAATTCCGTGCCAGAACGTAAGCTCAGCTTCAGCGTATGTCAGGATGCTAATGACAGAAAGCGGTGTTAATGTGAAGTTATGGCATGGAAGGAAAATGTAAAAAAAAAATTAATTAAATCTATATTTGACTTTACTAATAAGCATTTTAATCAAAAATAAGTGCCGCAGTCTTTGAATATAGAATATATTTGGGGTTTAATTTCAGGTGTTTATTAAAAAGTTCCTCTGGAGATTAGATTTTTACAGGGTCTGGCACCACATTTATTTTAAGAAAACATGTTTTCTTTTGGCAAATACTTTCCACTGTGCTCCTTATTTTCCTTGTCTTGTGATCCTGACAGGCAGCCCTCCTCTCTGTGAGCCACATCCAAAGAGCAGCAAGACCTGCAAAAACTGCCCTGATAATTTAGCTGGTATTTTTTACCTGCCCATTATATGCTGACTTAAACTGCAAGCACAGCACCCAGCGGTCGTTTGTAAATGGAGATTTAAAATTCAGATCCTCTACACCTGAAATAATTTAACTTCTCCTGTCGGTTTCCCGGGACTGCTAATCTGTTTGTCTCAACCAGGACTGAATTAGGTCCATACGTCCTGCCTCCCAGAATCCGCAATTACAGAGCGATTTCAGCTCCTGCAGCTTCATCTGAATAATCTTCATTTCCCACTCCAATTTGGCACCGCAGTGACCATTTCAGTGGTGTGCTTGTGACGAGGATGTCTTCTGTCTGCTGTGTCTGGGGGGTGAGTGGTGAGTCCCCGTGCGCTGCTGTTTGTGAGCTGAAAGTCGCTGTATTACTCCAAAGCAGTTGGTATCTGCGTCGTAATTATTGCTGCAATGGAGACGGCTGCGAGACACACCTGCCGCTTTTTTTTCCTCTTATCGATATTCTAAAATAGACTCCTACGGGCCGGCGTTATCTCATTTTATTGCTTTACATGAATGAAGAGTGCTCAGGAAAGCAGAAACATGTGATTTTTCTATGAATGACTAATCGTCCCTGCTCTTCAAGAGTGAAACTGAAGTGGAACCTCATTTTAAAATGGCACCAAACAATAACACAACAAGTATAAGGAGAAAACAAGCAGGGTAAATTGTAGCAAATAATTCTTTGTTTTTAAACATGGACTATGTCAGACTAAGGTCTTAGCAACACACAGAGAGAAACGGGCTTTGAAACGCATGGGAATGGGGAAGTTTTAAGAGAGATTTAAAGTAATAAACTGTTATGCGACAGACAGGGAGTACGGAGAGATCAGCCTGATTGTTTACTGATGATTGCTTTCCAACATCTAGCTAGTGGAGAGGAACACGCGCATTGATGAAGTAGCCAGTGAAAATGCCATTTCTGGCTGTTGTCCAAGGCCATCAAACGGGGCAAAGCCAGCGCAGGTGAACTGGCTGAGGAGGAAGATCACAGCTGTATAGATTCATAGTTTCACAGAATGTCAGGGGCTGGAAGGGACCTCAAGAGATCATCGAGTCCAACCCCCCTGCCAAAGCAGGATCACCTAGGGCAGGCCTCACAGGAACGTATCCAGGCGGGTTTGGAAAGTCTACAGAGAAGGACACAATGACAAGTATGACTGAGTACAGCCCACAATCCTCACCCATCAGCATGAAAAAGCATTTTCAGACCTGGCAGTGGGGGACCTACAATGGTTATACTGGACAAGTGGAGACAAAAAGGCGCAGAAGAGTGTCCTCCCTAATAGCCCAAATGCAATAACATAATCTACTGGTGACACACGCTGCCTTGGTTATCCTTTGGTGAAGAAAATGTTTGAGTAATCAAAGACCACCTTTTTTTCATGATTTTTTTATTACTGAAGTGGTGTGATCCTGTTGGAATCAGCTGCCAAACTGGCCACAAAGAGAAACTCTGAAGAAGATGTGAAAAATTACTTCAAAGAATTCAGGAGCGCTGTGCACACTGGGATTTTGTTTTGATCTTTTACCAGACTAACAGTGCTATAAGACACTTCCAGATAAAACAGTTTCCTTGGTTGCTGAGATGTGTTTTCTTTCCCTTTCTGCTTTTGTTCGCTTGTTTGTTCATTTTATTTTTCTTTTTAAAAGATGTTTATGTGGGAATTAAGTGAGCACTACCTTTATATAGGTCATAATTTCTTAACAAACATTGTTACTGCCGCAGCCGGTGTGTTAAATCTGCTTCCTTATAAATACTACACGAAAATGTGTCAAGCAGATCTGGGACTGGGTGGCTCTCAGAAATAACAAGGCCTCAGGAAACAAAGCTGGACTTTGGAGATGTACGACGTGTTTTGTTTTGGCAGGTACAAGACCTTCTGGCTTGTGTGTTGTACCAATCAAAAAAACCCAAACCAACAATGAAAAGTACTGCAAACATAGAATGGCTTTGTATAGAAGAATATAGGCGCAGAGCCTGGTGTTCCAGTGTTTTGCTTTGCTGTGTTGGCTGCTGGGTTTCTTGTGTCCGGATCAGGGAACTCCGTGCTTGGCCAAACAGCAGAAATAAACGCCAGCAGCAACTGTGGAACCACGGCNATGGTTCCAAACTACAACGGGGGAGGTTTAGACTAGAGATTAGGAAAACTTTTTTTACAGAAGGAGTAGTCAGCTGCTGGAACAGGCTGCCCAGGGAGGGGGTTGAATCACTATCACTGATCGTGTTTAAAGGCCATTTAGACGTGGTGTTGGGGGAGATGGTTTAGGGGTGAACTTTGCAGAGTAGGGTTGACGGATGGACTTGATGATCCCAAGGGTCTTTTCCAACCTCAAAGTCAATAATGACAGGACAAGAGGGAATGGCCTGAAGCTCCACCAGGGGAGGATTAGGCTGGACATTAGAAAGGATTTTTTCTCTGACAGAGTTGCCCAGCATTGGCACAGGCTGCCCAGGGAGGGGGCTGAGTCGCCATCCCTTGAAGGGTTTAAAGGCCGCATAGATGAGGTGTTGAGGGATATGTCTTAGAGGTGATCAAGATTAGAGTTAAAGGTTGGACTGGATGATCTTTTAGGTCTTTTCCAACCTCGGTGATACTGTGAAACAGGGAATAACTCTGATGGGTGAGGATTTCCACGAGGAATAAGCGAGCGCCCAACGCTCTCTGGCCGGGCCCGGGCCGTGGCTCACCTGAGGCGGCGGCAGCGGCGGCTCCGCCTCTCCCCGCTGTGCCTTTAAGGCTCCTCCTCCTCCTCCTCCAGCTCCTCACCCTCCTCCATCCCTCCATCCCTCCCCTCATCCCTCATCCCTCGCTCGCCGCCGCCGGGCTGTGCCTCGCCCGCCGCTCCCATCCCCTGCCCAGCCATGGCCGACATGAAGAGCGGCGGCATCTTCGCCAAGAACGTCCAGAAGCGCCTGAACCGCGCCCAGGAGAAGGTGCGAGGGGGCGAGGGGGAGGGGGAATCGATATTGTTATCAAGCGATACAAGCCCAAATATGCCAAACAGATTGAGGGGAAGGGAGAGGAGAGAAGAGGAGAGGGGGGGAGGCGGCCCCGCTGCGGTTCCCCCTCAGCCCCCCGCACGGTCGGACGCGCTGTTACATAACCGGCCCCGCATTTCGGGCACCGGCCCTGCCCCTGCCCCTGCCCGCGCAGGGGGGCTCCCCTCGCCTGCCCCGACCTCCCCCCTGCGCTCGGTCGGCCGCCGACAGCCCCCTAAGAGGATTTATTTGCGCTGCCGCTAATGCCGCGCCGGCTCAGCCCGGCCGCAGCCGCCATCCTGCGCCCCGAGCCCCGGGGGGGCCGGGGGCGGCTCTGGGGGGTCCCGGGGCTGCTCTGGAGGGTCCCGGGGCTGCTCCGGGGCTGGGGCTGCTCAGGGACACTCGGTGCCGCTTCCCCCGGGGCTGCGGCAGCTCCGAGTCCCAGACGAGGCCCCCCTTGGCCGGGGTTTGTCTCGCCCACCCTGGCTAAGAAAAGCCCCCGGGTAGGATAAATGTGGCGGCTCCCGCTGAGCTGTGGGTCTGGGAGAGGCGCTGGAGCGAGCAGAGGAGCAGCAGCTGTGTGGGACTGTGCAGAGCATCCGCGGTGCCTCTCGCAGCATCGCCTGGGTTGGGGAAGCGGTTTGGGATGAAGCTGCTCCCAGCGCCAGTTTGGTGTTGGCGAGCCTTGCAAGTCATCTCTTCCGAGGGCTGGGAAAACCTTTGTACCCCGCTAGCGTGGATCCTGTGTTGCTACGTGCTCTGTGCAATAGGCCTCCGGAGAATTAAGAGATTATTTCATCACCACTATTTCTTATATTTCACTGATATAAATCCCCACTTCCTTTTTTTTTTTT
>WEIS01095816.1:0-10822 GCA_013389965.1 Todus mexicanus
TAACCCAAACCAGGACAGATAATTAAACCATCTCTACTTACAACCCTCCAAAATTGAGAGCATGAAATAAAGACACCTGTTCATAGTTTCAAACACCATCATTTTTAGTTAGACAGAGTAATTTCTGGTAGTCTCTCTAACACATTCATAATTTAAAATTCGTCTACTTATAGTATACGTGTTGTATCAAAGTAGAAGGTGGAAAGGAAAGGGTTAAGTAGAGAGTATTGTGTGCCACAAGCAAAGGCAGAATAAAGGGGGGAAGTGTGGAAGGAGGTGTAGAAAGACAAGTCTGTGTCTGTCAAAACATGAGAATCAGAAATGATTAGAGTCCAAATTACAACTCTGTCTGTCATGAAGCATGATAGATTTAAAATACAGGAGAAGGCAAATGACAGTTAAAGAACAAGCTGGAAAAACTTTTGCCAAAAAAAGAAAAATCGCAGAAAAGTAGCCTGACACAGCCAATCAAATTCAGAGAGCTCTTCTCGATGGAAAAGCGCCTGTTGTAAATGAAGGTAAATAACTGTCTGGAGGAGAAACAGACAATGAAACTTAATGAGCACTCTGAACATCACTGTTTGCTGGGTGAATCATTATCACTGAATCCAAAGCCAAGTGGATTGGGAAGAAGTTCAGGAATTATCTGAAATATTCTGTCCACATGGACAGAAATTTGTTTGATGCGGCGCAGTTCATTCATGTCCGTGAAGGGCAGATTTTTTTGTGCTAATGCTCCCAAATATATCACAATTAACTAACATTCTTTCAATGCACTGACACGTAGGACAGATATTTAAAAAGACGGGATATCCTAAATGTTAATTTTCAGTGTTACTGGAAAGGACTCTCTCTTCATATCCGTATTTTCTATATGGCCTGACTTAGAAAACATTCAGCTTGTCTTTGATGTAAAATAATACTGGCTTTATAAATAGCTTGTGGAACAAATACAGAAAAAATGAGGCTGAGTGTCAAAATTCCATTTCCAATTTAAACTTCTAAAACCATCAGACTATTTGCTGTTTTTCTTGAAACCCCAGCTGTTAAAACCAAGAGCAAGTGCAATTTAGATTTTTGTTAAAAAAGATGCATTAGACATCTTAGAGGGTAAATAACCTGAAATTGTGAAATAAGCCATGCAAGTTTCTCGGAAGACGTAAAGGAAAGAGAAGAAAAATTCAATATCCATTAAAAACCAAACCAAATGAAACCAAACTCAAAATAGACCCCACCCAAATAAAATCAACCTTGAATAATTTTTAGGGCAAAACCATTGTTTTTGAACCTTGCTTATCAATTTTGCAACACTTCATAGCTCGAGCGCTTCAAGTAATATGGGGAAGATCAGACAGAAGTTATTGTTTTGAATTTAAAAGGAATATAGAGTCATAGAATAATTAAGGCTGGAAAAGCCCTCTTAGATCATCGAGTCCAGCCTATGACCTACCACCACCACTCAGCTAAACCCTGCCACTAAGTGTGGCATCCAGTCTTCTCTTAAACACCTCCAGGGACGGTGACTCCACCACCTCCCTGGGCAGCCCATTCCAATCTTTTATCCTCCTTTGTGTGAGGAAGAGCTTCCGAATATCCAACCTAAACCTCCCCTGGCGCAGCTTCAGGGTGTGCCCTCTCATCCTGTCACAAATTGAATTGGTGTCCCAGTTCAGATTCTAAATTTGGAGGAGGTTTCCAGATCTAAGATTTTGCTTTGCACTCAACCACTAAGTTACTCCTTGGGGAACAGGATGAACCACTTTTTAGGCAACTTCTCCAAGAGTATTTTTTTGCCCCTCTCTTGACTGTGACGGGATGTCTAACTTTAACCTCAAAGGATGTGTTTCCAGTCTACCTGAACCAACTAAACTGCTGAATATCCTTCAGAGGTAGAGCTTCCAGCGTTCGTATCACCTTACAGAATCATAGAATGGTAGGGGTTGGAAGGGACCTCTGGAGATCATCAAGTTTAACTCCCCTGTCAAAGAAGGATCACCCAGGGCAGGCCACACAGGAATGTGTCCAGGTGGGTTTAGAAAGTCTCCAGAGAAGGAGACTCCACAACCTCTCTGGGCAGCCTGGGCCAGGCTCTGTCACCCTCACAGCTAAGAAGTTTCTCCTCATCTTGAGGTGGAACTTCCTGTATTCAGGCTCACACCCGTTATTCCTTGTCCTATTACTGGGTACCATGGTAAAAGAGACTGGTCTTTTCTGCTTGACACCCACCCCTTAGATATTTATAGACATTAATAAGGCCTCCCCTCAGTCTTCTCTTCTCAAAACTAAACAACCCCAGGTCTCTCAGCCTTTCTTCATAGGAGAGATGTTCAAGTCCCTTAATCATCCCCATAGCCTCCGTTGGACTCTCTCCAGTAGATCCCTGTCTCTCTTGAATTGGGGAGCCCAAACCTGGGTACAGTATTCCAGACGTGGTCTGTTCCTGTAGTTAATGAATCAGGAGATAGTGATTTCTGCTGAGGTTATATCATCCAGCAAGCAACACGTTTCAAATTTGCCCTCAGCCAAACAAAGCTGAAGAAGCCAGGCTGCTTGTGCACTTCATGGAAACTAAAGCGATTTAAGAAATGCTTTAGGTAGGTTGATTTGTAGTGGCCTTCCACTGCCCCTGAAACTCTTTCTCCTCTACTGGAAGAGCTAGCAGCTGGAGCAGATGTCTCTTAAAAAGTTATACCAACAGTTATCACATATTCACACACAGCACAAAATGAAGCGGTCGTGCCTTGAAGGGCTTCAACTTGCCGCTCTCTCACACCTTGCACATAAGGAAATCCTTTAACAATGGACTGGAGTCCAAACTAAACAGAGCAGGATTGTTTTGAAGGATGGCTCATTTCCTACTTCTGGCTCTTTACTGTTGATTATTTAAGCATTCATTTCACTTTATAAATGGAAATGGAATCATAATTTACTGCTGGAAAATTATTGGAAATCAGAGTCCATCGGAGTCACAGGCATGGCTATTTCCTCTCTGGACAGGAAGGCTGTGCTCAAATGATCCTTTCGGGAGCTCCGAGTGATAAAAAGCCTGTTTCTAGCTTCTTTCAAAAAGATCTGTGTGGTGTTTTCATGTTTCACTTAAGAGGGGAAAAAAAAAAAAAAGTCAGGATGTCCCTCTCCAAACGTGGATGTTAGAGCAGGAAAAAGGAAAGGTGAATATACATTTTCTGCTTGTCTAGACAGCACAAAGTCTCTTTGCAAACCTGGAATGAGATAAATCCTCCAGCTTCTCGCTTCTCTCTTTCTAACTTACTTGTCTTTATTTATTTTCATTTATATACAAAAGAAGACTGGAAAAGGCAGGTCCATAGCTATAGGTGCCTGTGACAGTATTTTTTGTAAAAAAAATGATTATAATACGTAACTCCTTGCAGCTCATCTGAAAATGCTAGCTATTTCCGGACAGAAGGTAAATAGTAGACACTGCCGCCACTCTTTCCCTCTTGCACTAGTCCTTCTCTAAGAGCTGGAGAAAGTAGATGGATTTCACTGTTCGTCTGAAAAAGAAGATGCAGGTTGTTTGCGATAAGTTCTAAAGTCCAGAGATTGTAGAGGAATATTTTAAGTCATGTTGAAGCAGATCCAGAGGAGCGGCACAAAGATGATCCGAGGGGTGGAGCACTTCCCCTATGGGGACAGGCTGCAAGAGTTGGGGTTGTTCAGCCTGGAGAAGAGAAGGCGACAGGGAGACCTTACAGCAGCCTTCCAGTACCTGAAGGGGATCTACAAGAAAGCAGGAGAGGGGCTTTTTACAAGGGCTTGTAGGATGAGAGGATGAGGGGACAAGAGTAAATGGCTTTAAGCTGGAAGAGGAGAGATTTAGACTGGATATTAGGAAGAAATTCTTTGCAGTGAGGGTGGGGAGAGCCTGGCCCAGGTTGCCCAGGGAAGCTGTGGCTGCTCCATCCCTGGAAGTGTTCAAGGGCAGGTTGGATGGGGCTTTGAGCAACCTGGTCTGGTGGGAGATGTCCCTGCCCATGGCAGGGGGGCTGGAAACTAGATGATCTTGAAGGCCCATTCTAACCCAAACTGTTCTATGATTCTATGAGAGTCAAGGCCTGTTCTGCTCCTCACCCCACACCAGCAACGAGTAGGCTGGGGGTGCACAAGAAGCTGAGAGGGGACACAGCCAGAACAGTTGACCCCAAGTGACCAAAAGGATGTTCCAGACCATATAGTGTCATGCTCCGCAATAAAAGCTGGGCGAAGAAGAAACAGAGGGATGTTTGGAGTGATGGTGTTTGTCTTTCCAAGTCACAGTTACGTGTGATGGAGCCTGGCTTTCCTGGAGATGGTTGAACTCCTGTGTGCTGATGGGAAGTAGTGGATGAATTCCTTATTTTGCTTTGTTGACATGCACAGCTCTTGCTTTACCTATTAAACTGTCTTTACCTCATCCCATGAGTTTTCTCTATTGGACCCTTCTGGTTCTCCTCCTCATCCCACTGGTGGAGGAGTGAATGAGCAGCTGTGTGGGGCTGAGCTGCCTACCAGGGTTAAACCACCAGGACGACCAATATCCTGTATTTCCAGACCTTCAGCACAGTGCTCAGGGGGCTCAAGTGACACGGGATACTTGTTATAACATGTGCAGAACCACTTCTATCATCTCCTCCCTCCACACCTCCAGCTTAGGAATTTGTTGTCAAATATCAAGGAGATTACTTTCAAATGTCGAAAGCAGATGTGAGGTCTTAAGCAAAGCTTTTTTTTTTTTTTCTTTTTTGCTTTTTTTTTTTGGTATCTTTAAGAAAAATATAAACCTGCGTTTCAGACACCGTAGGTAAAGAAATGAGAATCACTTCAAACAACCCCTGATTTGCAAAGCTATTTAATATTCTAGACTGCTGGTCTGCAGGCATCCAAGTGGAATGCTAATTATCCACTTTCTTCCCCAGCTGAAAGCTTCGCAAAGGCTGACAGAAGGCACTAGACTGTTGAACAACAATACCAGGCTTTCAGTGGGGAAGACAACTATAAAATGTTTCCTGCAGCCTAATTCTTCTAGCATCAGCTGATCCTTTACTAGTCCCTACTTGACACCAATTAATCTCTCCTCTACAGCTCACCGCTCCCCGGGGCCTTAGCTGATATTACTTTACTTTATGCTGGGTTTACAATGGAGCTTGGGAAGAGCACACTGAGTCTCGGATGCAGCAGAGGAATACGTTTAAATTCCTCCTAATCTGATGAGGTGTCCTTCATTGCCCAGAAAAGGTGTTTCCAGGGTTGCTTGTTGTCCTGGTTTGAGCTAGAGTAGAGCTAAAAGATTTTCAGAACTTCAACAGAACTTCAGGGATTTTCCTTTCCAACCAAGTCTGTTCTTACTAACTGCCCTTGCTGAAGTTAAGAGCGGATTTCTGCCGACAGTGTCTGCTTCTGGCAGTGATGATGCTCAATGTTTAGAGTTACTAGCAAGGGTTGGTGTGTAGAAAGGCTCTTGTTTACACTTGCTCCTACAGGAACCAAGGTTGCTGCTAAAACTGGTAATCTGGTGTACTGCATTGGGGTGCACCTGCAGGGAGGAGCGGATGGGTCAGGTGACCCTAAACTGGCCAAGAAGGTGTTCCATTCCATACACAGTATAAAGCTGAGGGGCCATGAGCCTTAAGACCTTTTCTTCAATGGCTGCCATCCAAGGAGGCTTCTGTATGTTCTGCCTTCCTGTGTTTCTGAATCCAGCTCCTGAATCCAGTTTCTGTCTGCTGTTGAGTCCAGTTTAGGACTTCCCAAGTGCCTGTCCAATAGCTTCAATGGTGACAGTGATGTAATTGCCATCAGGGGGCTTGGGTTTGATAATGTTTTTTAATATATTTATTTCATTTTATTATTTTCATAAAGCTATTTTAGTTTTCTTTTCCAATCCATCAGTCTTTCTTCCTTATTCCCTTTCTCTTCCCTTTGGCAAAGGAGAGGAGTTAATGGAGAACGTCTGTCATTAGTCTAGTGGCCGACCCAGCCCTAACTCTTGACCCTAGTTCACTGAAATGTCTCCATCAGTTTTTCCTCAAAGCAAGTGAAGTTCCAACTAAAAAGCAGAGGGAAGTTCACCTCTTACTGTTCATCGAGCTGAAGAGGCACCAAGGTAATATAATGTGTGATTTTTTTAATACACCTCCCCGTCTACAGCACTTAGACACACACATGTCTATGGGGCCACATGGGATCCACCCAAGGGTACTGAAGGAGATGGCACGAGTGCTCACCAAGTCACTTTCCAGCATTTATCAGCAGTCCTGGCTAACTGGGGAGGTTTCAGTTGACTGGAGGTTAGCATATGTGACATCCATCTACAAGAATGGCCAGAAGAAAGATCCAGGGAACTACAGGCATGTCAGTCTGACCTTGGTTATGGAAGCAGACAATCTTGATTGCCATCATGAAGCACATACAGGACAACCAGGTGATCAAGTCTAGTCAGCAGGGGTTTTTGAAAGGCAGGTCTTGCTTACCCAACCTGGTCTCCTTCTATGACAAGGTGACTCACTCAGTGGATGAGAGAAAGGCTGTGGATGTTGATTACTTGAACTTCAGTAAAGCCTTTGATACCATCTTCCACAGCATCCTCCTGGAGAAACTGGCTGCTCATGGCTTAGATGGGGCATACACTTCACTAGATAAAATATCATCTGGATGGCTGGGCCCAGAGAGTGGTGGCGAATGGAGTTAAATCCAGTTGGCAGCCAGTCACAAGTGGTGTTCCCCAGGGCTCAGTACCGGGGCCGCTTCTGTTTAATATCTTTATCAATGATCTGGACATGGGGATCGAAGGCACCCTCAGTAAATTGGCAGAGGNGATCGAGGGCACCCTCAGTAAATTGGCAGAGGACACGAAGTTAAGTGGGTGTGCTGATCTGCTTGAGGCTCTACGGAGGGACCTGGGCAGGCTGGATCAATGGCTTGAGATCAGTGGGGTGAGGTTGAACAAGGCCAAGTGAGGAGTCCTGCATTTGGGTCACAGCAACCCCAGCCAACGCTCGAGGCTTGGAGAAGAGCGGCTGGAAAGCTGCACAGCAGAGAAGGTTCTGACCAACAGCTGACTGAACATGATCCAGCAGTGTGCCCAGGTGGCCAAGAAGGCCAACAGCATCCTGGGCTTGCATCAGAAATAGTGTGGCCAGCAGGAGGAAGGCAGTGAGTGTCCCTGTGTACTTGGTACTGCTGAGGCTGCATCCCAAACACGGTGTTCAGTTTTGAGCTCCTCACTGCAAGAAGGACATTGAGGTGCTGGTTTATTTATGTCTTCTCCTACATCTGCATCTCTTCTGCAAATGCTGAGCCCAGGACAAAGGGTCTGGAGTGATAGTGGCAGAAACCACAGCATGTCCTCCTTTTCCTCCTCATTCTCACAGTTGCAGTGCTCATTTCTGTCTGGAGCGGTTTTTTTCACTCTTCTCAATCTTTCTGATCTCTGCATCTCCATCAACTGTCTTAGTCCCTGAGTAGAACAGAAATGTCAACTGCTCCAAGGCTTTAAATAATCCTTGCCACACACAGTTTACAACGCAATGCACGCTTCCATAGTGCTCCTACTACCAACACGCCCACGTTCTTCGAGGTCTTTACACCTTCAGCCCCAAGCGGGTTTTTTTTTTTTCCTCCTTTGCACTGATTCATCAGCTCTGCTGGTTCTGAAAAATAAAAATATTATTTACACTTCATTTGTATGTGCTCGGTACGGAGAATTGGAAGAACAGCTGAGAAACTGTGTTTTTGTTTCCTGGCCAACATGGCACATGTAAAACTCGTGGAGCAGCAGCTGAGAGGCTGTGTTTTGAGTTTTGGGGATCAATTTGACATCTTTTAGCAATTTTATTGGGCAGCAATTCAGAAGACTCTGATTCTTCCCCCTTCCCAGACACCAATCTGGTATCTTTCTATCTACGTTTTTTGACACCTTTTGTCTGCGGAAATCAATAAACACAGCCTGAAAATAATTTTCTCTGCAAAAATAAACCATTACAGAGATTTCTGATATCATTTTTGGCCAACGCATGACTTGAAAATCCAGGCTTTTTTNATGTCCAATCTCAATCTCCCCTTCTCTAGTTTCAAACTATTGCTCCTCGTCCTATTGCTACATACTCATGTCTAGACTAAAACATAAAGAAGAAGATGGCAGCATGAAGGTACGATTTGACATCTTTTGCTTCCTCATTTAAATCCATTGATAACTATTGGACCTATATAAGGAGCCGAATTACCTTACACTGAAATATTTAGTAGGGGGTTTTTATGTGCTGAGGGTTTTTTAGCATTATTTGAGGGTATATTTCTCAACTAGTACATAACTTGCCTGGCAGTGGTTGTTTCCCATGTGCCAGTATAGTCATAGCCTATGACTTTGCAACGTATGCAACGTGAAAGAATGACATAAACAATTCTCTTTGAGTGCATTGCTTTAATCTGCACTACCATTCTGGAGATAAAAATGTTGAATTCTTTCCATTAATTTTTTTACTTGACAGCTGTTGACTTTGCTCCCGCAGCTGCCCAGTTTAAGTTGTAGTCAGTCTCCTCTTTTGGGATATTTATCAGAAGAAATGAGGGATCATTTTTTTGCATACAGGAAATTTTATTCCTCTTTTTTGTTTGTTTGTTTGTTTGTCTGGTTGGTTGGTTGGTTGGTTGATTGGCTGGTTGGCTGGTTGGTTGACTGGTTGGGTGGCTGGTTGGGTGGCTGATTGGGTGGCTGGTTGGGTGGCTGGTTGGGTTGTTGGCTAGTTGGCTGGTTGGCTGGTTGGTTGGTTGTTTTTTCGATGCAAGTGACTCTCATCCTTGTGCAAAAGGCTGGGATAAAGCTTATATACCATTTACATCATAATGATGTCCTGTTTGGATGATATACATCAGGTGGCCCACTGAAAAGGCAAAGTTTCATCCTAACAAGAAAGTACTTAAGATCTGACTCCTCAAATAATCTTTGTGTCTGCTCCACTACTTGGAATGTCATGCAGTAATTCTTAGAGGCAGCTGCAATGTGTGCTGACATATCCGTTACAATTTTAAGATCTTTCCACAGTAGCAGATATTATGTCTGACTTGCTGCGATTACTTACGGAGAGTCCCAACTCTCACCACAGGGAGAGTCCCTTTCTCATCCCCGTTGAAAGTCTGAAACTGTCTAAATGAAAACTCTGTTAGATTCAAAAGCTGTTCTCAGAAATATCTTCCGTTTTAGCCACATTTCCCTGCTAAATGAGGTCAGAGCACAGAAAAAAAAACCACTGGGACTCAGTCATCTGTATTTTCTTTATTGCTAGAATAGTCCATCCCATACTCTTGGTCTGCTGGAAATCTTCCAAATGATTCCCAGCCACAGTTTGGGGCTTCCACACAGTAAGGATCACTCCTGAGAAGCATTTTAGATGAAGCCACCCTGCTCTAAAAGCAAGGAGAGTGCAACAGTATGGGCATGAGCAGACTATGCCAGCTGGCTTCAGTCCAGAGAACAGGCCATAGAGGTGCTTAGTAGAATACTTTTAGTAGATGCAGTTTCTAGGTGTCATATATATGGCTACATACATAAAATGTAAAAATGTACATACATAAAATGTAAAATGGCTGGAAGATTGTTTAAATAGATTGTGATTTATCATAGAATCATAAAATATCGGTTTGAAAGGGACCTCGAGGATCATCTATTCCAACCTTGCAAGGTAAAGAAATACAGTTTCAATGAGCTGGCCCAGCACCCTGTCAAGCTGAGCCTTAAAACTGCCCCATGGAGGGGAATCCACCACTGCCCTGGGGAGATTATTCCAATGTCCAGTTGTTCTCACAGGGAAACATTTTATTCTGGAGTCCAGTGGGAATGTCCCCAGGAGTAACTTGTCCCCATTCCGCCTTGCCTTTTCCATGAGACTCCTTGTCAAAAGGGAGTCTCCACCTTCTTGGCAGCCACCCTTGATGGACTGGGCCATGGCAATAAGGTCTCCCCTGAGCCTTCTCTTCTCCAGGCTGAACAAAATGTTGAATTTTAACCTTGTGAAACAAGAACACTCCTTAAGAATGTGATAAATGCAGAAGGTACAGCAGACAAAACAAAAACAAATGAACAAACAAAACCCCAAACAAAAACCAACAGCAAAAAAGCAAACCTCTCAATACAGTCTAGCTCTTCTGAACTATAAAAACAAGACACATACAGACCACAGTCTCTTTGCCCTTCGTAAGTTAAACAGAGACTGAGTTTTCTAACAGGATTGAACCAATTTTAGTGTTTCTGGTATTCGAGTGTTCTGACCAAACTCTTGTGAAGCAGTAAGCACTAGGAAGCCCAGAGTTCATTCTATCTCTGATAATGTCTAAGTTGTCCGTGCTCACTTGGAGGTAGATATCAAGACCTATTCTTGAGATAGGTTATTTAATTTCCTTCCCTAAATCTGTTTTCCAGGCAAGATACCTGAACCGCTTTGAAAAGGGGGTTGATTTTGATTTTTCTTTTCTTTCCAGAGAGCTTTCACTTCACCAGATCAACCACTGACATCTCAGGTCAAGCTATCTCAACATAATCACTGATACTACAGGGTTTGCAGGAAGTAAAATGAGCCCTGTGAAAGTTTCAGGTCAAATATTAATCTACCTGACAGTAGCACGTCTGGAAAGTTTCATCTTCAGCATTCCAGTGATGCCTAAATCCTTCCCACCTGCTGGGACAGCAGCAGTTCCCAAATTATAAGGTAATTTAGAATTTAAAATCTGCATTTAGACGTCTGTTTGAAGAAGGGGTTTTATTTGCTTCCTGTAACTTCATATACTTAGTAGTGAGCAAGAGCTGGAAACTGAATCTTTTCTTTTCTTT
>WEIS01095819.1:0-11250 GCA_013389965.1 Todus mexicanus
AATAAATAAATAAATCAATCACATAGCGAACTCATTTGACCATGCTAAAAATATGCAGAACCTCCTCACTGGCATTACAAACAAAAGATCTTTCATACATAGGGAGCAAGTGCATTATTGGTTCAATGTCTCAAGGACAGTGGTCATATCTCTGAGGTTGCCTCTTGGCTACTGGGAGAGTAAGAGAGGAAATGTGATTATTTTACTTATTTTACTTATTAGGAGATACATGAAACCGTGTCCTTGTCCTGATGTAATTTTCTCAAAGTTTTGTCAGTTTTCAAACTCTTTAAAGAGGAAAACCAAGCTGGTAGAAAAGAGCTCATACAGTTCAGCAATAACCAGAGAGCCCAGAGTCACTGAAGCAGATACAGCAGTTTCCTTTCTTCCCCTTTCAGCAGAATAATTTCTTATGTATTGTTACCAGTTCAAGCAATATTCAATATCTGGAGAGATTGCATCTGCTGAACAGAATCTGTCTTAAAAGGGAGGCCCTGCAGGAGCAGAGCTCTGTGTACCTGTTGTGCATCCGAGCCTCAGAACCATAAACTCTTGTCTGCTTCCTGGGAACAAGAACCAAACCATCTTTGTGCCTGCAAAGCACTACACATGCTGAAGGTACTACAGCAATAATGCTGCAAATAATGATAAATAACCGCATTAGTCTACTGAAAGCAATACATTTTATTACCTAAAAATACATGAGTGGAAATTCTAAAATTCCTGATGAAGGGATAAAAATAATAGCAAATAAGTTTACTTGATAAACACAGCTTTCAAAGTCTGTTTACTTTTATTCCTGTTGTTTCAAATTGAGTTGTTTCTGAGACAACAGAAGTTAAAATAGACTGTAGCCTGCTTTTCTGTATTGAATGAGCCACCGTTTCCATTGCTATTGCAGATGTTAAGGAAAAGCACCCTGTAATAATGCAGGTTTAAAGGAGTGTTTGCCTGCACGGGTGGAGGGTGGGCTATCTCTTTTCCAGGTGTGATTTTACTAATCAAACATAAACCAGCAAATATTTAAAAATCATATTCTGTTGGTCATAACTGTAACTACACAGCAGACATGATTTATACTAGCAAAAAGTTCTTTTTACTACCCAGAATGCCTGTGGGTAATAAAAGGAAGATACTTCATCCAAATGCATCTTAATTTTTTTTTTCAAGAATTCTGTGAGTTCAGTGTATTTATATAAATATAGTAAAATGGCTAGAGTACCATGTTCATCAGGGAGACTGAACTAAAGTGTATCAATTAGCTCTATCAAGAATTGCCTCCTACTGCAGGAGGTAAATGTGCTTTGAAGAAATTGTCCAAAGCCTGAAAACATTAATTTGGGCATCAGCAAATCAGCTGTAGACTAGTACTCACGAAGTCAAGTACGTAAAAACACTCTAGCTGCAGTGCTGGTGAACATCTAGACCTTTAATAACATCAGGAAAGGTGATAGTCATTTCCCACATCATGTTTCTACAGGCTGAAAACCAGAAAGCTTTAAAACAGGTCAATTCAATGATCAAAAATATTTCAATAATATGAATGTAGTTTAGATAACACTGTTTTTTTTAAATGATCATTTTATAAACAAGCCCAATGTACCTAAATAAATAAAAAAATGTGTAGAACTAGTATGCAAATACTAAATACTTTACTTTTTCTCTATACTCCCTTTGAGAAGTAAGTGCATCTGAATTACAATCTCCTTATGGAAAATAGGCTGCTTTATTTGATATATGCATTAGAAAGCTAAACTAAGATCTAACAAAAGAGTCACTTCAGTATAAAAATGAAAGAGTAATGATACTGATATAGTTAAAAGGCAAGGGTTAGATTTTTTCAGTAATTTTTTGGCAGTTAGGTAGAGCCTATTGCAAAATTAGAGACTCAGGAAAGTATCTTCAAAGGCGGAAGGCAGCAGTTTCTAGAGCAACATTGTGCACGATAGGCCATCACAGATACATTCACAAGTCATTTGGATGGAGTTTTGGGAAGTGAAGTTGTAGCAACACATTTTAACCTTATTGCTGGAATTACAGCAACAGTTACCTTAATTATTGTTTCTGAAACATAACCATAGGAAGTGCCTCGGAGTAAGATGTTGTTCTTCCGTCTCTTGTGCTGTGCTGGTCACAGCTGCTTCTGATTAAAGGGGAATGGGTTCTCAGTACTTACGGGATTAATAAGAGAAGACAAACTATCTTAATTAATTAGCCCTGACATTTAAACTTCCTGAGAGCATGATGATGATAATACGAGAGTCATTAGAGAGTGCAGAGAGGCAATACAAAAGCAAAAGTTGCAGGATCACTCTGTATTGATTGCAATACTGTTTCTATACTTTCTTTTCCATAAGGAGAGCACTACAGAGTGGCTCGACAACCTGGCAAAAGTTAGTGGGTTCTTGTTGGGCCATTTAACAGAACAATCTGCTTTTCAGTTGATAAAGTTAGTGTAACTACAGGTAAAATAAATTCAGTCTTCAGTAAGCTTAACTATTAGCTAAATTCATAAAATTGTCTTCACAGGAATATTTACTTAGTACATAATGAATGTAAAATAAGTTACAAATCTAAGCTACAGCCATGCTGTGCCTGTGTGTTTGCTAAATACCTCTAGAAGCCTGAGAGCTTCATTCTCCAAAACCCTCTTTAAGACCCAGAAGTCAGAGCTTGAGTAGAAATTAGGACTTTGCACAGTGCTGGATATAAGTTGTGTTACAATCTCCAGTCAACTACTGTAGCTCTCAGCTACCTCAAATGAATGCTGGCCAGCCTCTGCAATTTACTGTACTTCTATTCTCCTGAGGGATTAATATCTGTTACAGCCACATCCTGATTTCCTGTGCAAAGTGCTTTTGGGATAACAATTCCCTGTCATCCTTTATAGCAAATAACACATCAAAAGCAACGCCTCTTGACGCTCATCCACTTGTATGCGCTGTTCCATCAATACTGTTGTGTTCACTGCTGCTCAGTGCTCTGTGCCAGAAACCCACGGAATAATGGTATACGCATTCTCTGCCAAATTACTGGGGAAAAAATACAAATCTACTAAGCTTTTAAATGCTGAAGTAAACATACTCCTCTGCAATTTAAAAAAATATATTAAAAAAATAGAAACTTTCCTGATCACACCACCCCTTGAAGGTTTACGTTGTGCTTTTTTATTGTTCAGTGTGCTTGGGCTTCTCACCAAGTGATGTAAAACATGCGGAAGCAGCCAAAATGGCTTATGGTGGAGGGACAAAGCAAGAACTGATCGTATATAAAATACTCTAAGACAAGGAAAATACATTTCTGTTCTTATTCCATTCATGTTGAGGTGACTCAAGGTGACAGGTTTGTCTAGATAGAAAGAAAAGAAAACCTGGGCAGCTATCTGATAGCAGATGCTCAGACTGGGAAGGTTCATATATTGCAGAAGTTCATGTCAATGGCAAAAGGGTGAGAATCAGCCCCGAAAACAGGTGTTGCTAAACACAAACCAATCCTTATGTTGTTTTCTCTTTACTAACGTGTGCTTGCTACACAAAGTCACTGTAGTTCGAGAGCATGGATTTATCTTTCTAGTAAACCCTCAGCTACCAACCTGATCTGCTTGCTGGAGGCTCAGATCTAGGACATTGTGGAGAGTCTGCCAAGTCAAATGGGTCTCATGTCTGTCTTGTTCTGAGGAGCTGAGACCTGGGCACAGCACTCCAGGCGTGGCCTCACCAGCAAGGGCAAGGATCATCTCCCTCAACCTGCTGACAACAGGTTTCTGAAGACTGGAAAAAAGCAAATGTCAGTCCAATCTACAAGAATAGCAAGGAGGATCTGGGGAACTCCAGGCTCATCAGCCTCATCTTAATTCCTGGGAAGGTGATGGAGTGGATACACCTGAAAACAATTTCCAAACATGAAGGAAAAGAATGTGACTGGGAGTGATGAATATGGACTTCTTGACCAACCTCATACCCTACAGTAGACTAGCTTGATGGATGATGGGAGAGCAGTGGATATTGTTTGTCCTGATTTTAGCACATCTATCAACCCTATCTGCCATAACACAATAGCATTTCCTCCTCATATAATTTTTCAGAAGCTGTCATAGGAATAAGAAGAGGTGATAAGGGAGGAAGGAACCTCTTTCAAAAAGCCTCAAATTTAATTTCCTAGTCAAGTACACAGCCTGATCCCTGGAGCTACTTCTCTATGCAGGCATACTCAGGACAGCTGGCAGGTGACACTGTTTTTTGGCTAGGTTGCTGTCTTAGACTTAGGGAATGCAGCAAACCTGCTCCTGGCTACATGTGATATCAAGGTGGTATTGTCCTGATTTCTAAGGGCTTTGGATGAGTGTGGAGACACAAAATCACTTCCAGAGGAGCAAGAGAGAAACACTTCATATTTCTTTGACTCAGGACTTTAAAGAGGTCTTTTTAAACCTTAATTATATGTTAAAAATCACAACATTATTGCTTTGTTGACAATTTCCCATCACTCCTTCACCACCACTTCCCTTTCCTGAAGCACACAGCCATTGACTTGTGCCAAAGCACAGCCAGGACTGAGCTGTGAGCTGAGCTGGAGGACACAGGGGTTTTATCTTGGTGTGGGGACTGCACTAGCACCAACAGCAATGNTTACATTTGGAGGAATAATTGCTTAATAGGTTACTGCTGCTTTTTGACTTAAGGTGTATTGAAGAGAAAATGGTTTTCACACACAGAGGATGTGTTATAAAGCACCTTACAGAATGTGAAAGTTTAAACATCTATCCTTACTTAAATATCAAAATCATATTACTTAAATATTTTGAAGTGGAATTGGTTATTTTTTATTTTTCAAAAAAAGATCTTCTCCTGGTGTGTCTCAGACATCCTTTAATTGCAAAACCTAGTACTATGAGCTCTTTTGAGGAGGGCAGAGAAGTAAAAGACCAAGCAAATGTGGTTTTAGTGTATGATTCCTGGAGAACTTCAACACTCAAAAGACTGCTCCCTCGGCTACCTTGTCCTAGAATTGGGGTGATCTGAGCTTTTGCAGGTGATAAGCCAAGAGATAGATAAAGACCCTTAGGTAACTTTTTAAAGCAAATTTGTAACAAGATAAGTAGGGGTTATTTTTACATTTTGATTTAACGGGCTGAGAACTCAAGTTTTTGTCACACGCCAGACAACAGTTTGGGTTTAGTTTGTGTCCTAAGTGGCACAGGAATACATAGATGATATGTATCCATGGGATATGACCATGGAATCCATGCAATTTTTCTGTTATATTCGTTTAAATCCATCAGTTGTAACTAATCACAGTTTGTCTACAAATTGCTTGCATTGCATTCAGCTCAAACTAGACTGCCTTAATGGATACAGACTGCTTATGATTCTCATCTTGACCATCTCGGAACACTAATTGCTTTCTGAATGTCTCTTAAAAATGGAAGCAGCAAAGAGAACTGAATTGGTAACTCTGCTTCAGGTACATTGTCAGGGTTGAGGAGGGTGGAGCTGGGAGGCAGTGTTATGGCCAAGCCTGTTCCTAAACTGGATCTAGATTGCACTCAGCCAGAGCGTTTCTTCCAGTGCAGCTCGATGGCACGACCATGGCTGAGTTCTGATCAACTGTCAGATGCTGTAACATAGAAGAATTACATGCAAGAGCACCCTAGAATTTGTGCTGTTTTGCTCAGCAAAGGAGAAGTCTAAAAATTGCTCATGTTAGAAGACAAAACCACAGACAAACAGCAGCCTCTGCTGGGGAAAAATCTCCTGTGCTTTGTGCAAATGCTGTCAGTATCAGTAGAAAAGCCAAGAAATTCTGTTAGTTGAAAAGACATTGATTTGGCAAAGACTGTGGAAGTGCATGCAAGCTTCAGGCTTGGTTGTGAGCCAGGTCAGCTTAGTATGTCTTATGGAGTCCAAAGTTAGTGATGGACATAACATTTTTCCAGGCTGGAGTGAATAGTTATGATCATAAACTTTGGGGGGAACCTATTAAAATGATCAGAATTGGTTTGATAATTGCTAGATCTGTCAGCTGCCCCTGTATAACTTCAACAGACAGCTATTGTAATTAAAGAAGCACATAGCTTCAACTGCATCCCGCAGCTGATAGTGTGATTTAAATCTCCCATCTCTTCCTGCCTGCTGTCTTTCTCCTAGAGATGCTTTCTCCACCTCTCTGAGTTAGACGCAGTAGAGCCTACTGAAGAAAGACATGGGAAAAATCAATTGTGGAGGGCAACTTAATCATGTCATGGAGAGAATGATCACTAAGCTATTTGTGTCTTGAAGCAGTTGATGTGACTTTTGTTCTTGTCCAGCATCATATTTATCATGCTATACAGTGCATTTAGAAGTACTAAAAAGTGCTGACTGCTCAAAGTAATGGAAATCCCCAACAGACTTAATCTGAAAAAAAGGAGATGATGTATGTAAACAGTACGGGAAATATTTTAATGGATTCCGGAGTGGTGGAAAAAATTATTTTGCTTTTCCAAAGACAGAAATGTTTCTGGATAATTTCCACTGTCATTTGGAACTTCCCAGCACTAAACTAAACTTCAGGTTGGAAAATCAGACCCTCGTATGTGGTTTCTTGCACTCTTCTTCTTTTCCATATCAGCTCTATTGACTGAATGCTATATATTAATATATGCTATGTATATTAACCTTAATGCACTCATATCCAAACCCAGCTCTGGCTTGTATTATGAAGAGAAAAACATCTACTGAGTTGCTATTAAAGGGATTTTTGGCATCTACAGTATGGCTCTTGCAGAGTGAGTGTTGCTCTCATAGCCAGGTAAATAGGATACTGCTCATCAAAGCCTGCCTCGATAGATTTTGGTACATTGTGGAGCACAGCAGGGAAGCAGCAGATGAATTTTGGCAGCTAATGCTGTGGCAGTCCTAACGCATTCAAGACCCCATCTAGCTACTCTGCCTCTTCCCTGATGGCCCCTACCCCTTCAGAATGGAGTGGGGGAAGGAAAGACAACCCTGCATTTCCTGGGCTTGTCTGTCTGACCTGGGAACCCCTCCCTCATAAGGTCCGACAGATGGGTATTTGGTGCTTGCCTACTGATGACCTGTTTAAAGCTGCTGCAAAGGGAAAATGGGTTTAGAGGCTTTTTCCCCCCTCTCTGGACTTGGAGAACCACTGTTTGTTAGTGCCTTTGAGCTAGCTTTCCCTGTAAAAGGATGCTGGTAAAAGAGAGACAACACCAGCTTCTTTCAGCCTACCCTCACAGCTGGCATCTTTTTGCATTTGTTGCTTGTACCACAAGCTGTCACCTTATGGTGTGGTACCTTCAACTAGAAAAGCTGATCCAGCTGGGTCCTTGGCACTGATGCCAGAACAGGGTGAATTCCCTCAGATATTTGCTCTCATGATGTTTTGATGTGAATCTTCTTAAACTTCATTAAGCAACAATTACATGTTACAGGGAGTTATGTTTCTTTTGGGGGACAATTCCTCATGTACGCAACATGTATGGGCTGATGATCTGCATTAATAATGGTCATAACAGCAACCCTGCAGCCGTGTGTCCTTAGATTCCTTTTGAATAGACTGCATAAAGTGTGTGGGCATCCCACACTGATGGGATCCTGCAAGGTGGGTCTAGAGGCACACCTCCAAAATAAGCATCTTTGCACAGGGCAGCAAACAGGTTTTGTGTAGAATAAAAATGATAGAGCCTCACAAAATCCTGAGTGAGGTAAGTGTGTGCCGGGGTTAGATAGTGACATTCTCCTCTTGCTTTGAGTTTAAACTATAAATAAAAAAAATAACTTCCTCAAGCAGATGGCCTCTTGTTAGGACTGCAGCCTGTTCCTGTCTGAGCAAGAAGCATGTCACTGTTTTCTTTGTCTATTTAATGTATTATATTTTTTTCATGGGTAAAAACTAGGATGTGAACATACCCAGCTATTTCTGAGTGCTTCAGTCATGCGTAGTTCCAAGTCATGCTTTTCTCGTATGGCATTTTCCCTGTTGTCCAGTAACATCACCAGAAGCTTTCCTAGCTTCAGTGAATTCCAGCTCAAGCCTTAAAGGGCAATACATTATGCTTAGAAAACTACACTGCTGGGGTTAGCTTGTTACCAGAAACCCATACTACTCCTTTGGTTAGCTGAGATTCCTCCCATGTCTATCTGTGTAGGTGGGGCAGTTTCTCTAATGATCTGTGTGAGATAACTTCAAGCGGGACCTTCTAATTCCATTGCCTGTAAACAAGGCAAAGCTGCACGGTGCCTGTCCTGCAGGCAGTGGTTGGAGGGATGCCCAGCAGCTTTAAGTGATGCTCTGAACACTTGGCACCTCTGCAGACCAGGTCCTGGGTTTCCAAAACAAAACCAGCAGGTGTGAAAGCCGATGCTTGGAAATAGTGAGGGTGGTGGCAGTGGAGGCAAGTATGTCAAGGCAAAGTTAGCTGCTGACAGCAGTTGGACTATCTCTGTGAAGCCTAGGTTTACAGCTGCCTCTTGAGAGTTGAGTGCTTTTGCTGTACCGTTTGGAGGAATGAAGCAGTGTACTGTAAAGAAATTTGGGATGCATTAACTGTCCTCCTGAGATTCTGAACAAACTAAGCAATATTCAGAGAACAAAGTGCAGGAGCAGTGCTTTCCAGGCCCTTGGTCTCCTCACTGTGTCGCTGTGTCACACCAAGCCCAATTTTTCAGAAGGCACAGGCACTTTCTGGAAGCTGCTGAAGCCACACTTCAGACATTTCAATCCTTTTCAGGGAAGCAGAGGCTTGTCCTCTGCGCTGACCTGTGACCTGGCTGCTGGGGCCTTGCTGAGAGCCAGTGAATAGCAGACAGGGATGAGATGGAGTAATTACGATGGGTGAATGGGGAAAATAAAGATGGACTTCTTTCTTCCTTTTATCTCAAATAGAGGCGCTAATTTAGGGAACCTTTCTGACAAAAGCTCACAGTGACCCAAATCCTTCCCGCTTTGACTCACTGGGGACAAAACCAGGCTCAGAAAGCCCCTCTGGAATAGGTTAGATGGACACTTATGAGGCGCCGGGTGATGAGTGTGGGTGAATCCTGGTGGTGCTGGCACGGGCCTGGGAAGCTGTGGTGGGGGCTCCGGGGTCACCCCAGGAGCCCTGTGGCCCTTTGGACTGGCCAGTGTCCCTCTGCATCCAGAGGAAACCGATTGAAAGAGACTCTTGACCTTTATTCTCCCACCAGCCCTTTCTTCTTGTATCCTGTCACTTCACTTTCTGTCTTATGCTTTGTGGTGGTAGTGTTCCATGAAATGGATTATTTTGTTTTTATTTTGAGTGAGTATAGCATGTCCCTATGTGATTCACAAGGGTGACCACATTTTTCTGGTAACTACTTGTGGTTGTTAGCTGCAAGCTAGTAAATACCTTGTGTTACTTAGGGGCTCAAGATCTGTGCTAATCAGTGTATTTTCTTTACTTACTGTCCCTGTACCTGCTGTCCCTGTTTAGCTGTGACTTCTTGTACCTGTGTACTCATGTAAAAAGAGGCAGGTAAGCTTTTTTCTCTGGAATATTTCACCTGGAAATAAGGCCTAATCTTCGCCTCTCTGGAAAGTACTGCCACTGCATCTGATTTGAGGAAATCCTTGTGCTTGTAGAGAAAACTATCTGTTTAAGTCCTCAGGATAGATCAACCCAGTGTCATTCCCAGCCCCCAAAACTTACCAGTTGCTAGAGTGCTCAGAAAATGATTATCTTACAGTCTTCTTGGGAAGAACCCTAGGCCCAGCTTTGCCACCTTCTCAAGCTAAGCAGCAGGAAACTGTGGATAGACAAAATACAGGAGGTTTTATGTCATCACCTGTAGAGGCAACTGCTGTTTGGTGTAACGGAGGCAGGAACTGGAATTTCAGCCTCTCCCTTGCTGCTTTCTAGGGTCTGTGGGGGCATCTGTGAATCAGCTGAGGTTATTAGGAACGGGTGTTTTCTTTCCCACTTGCAATGTGTGGCCTTTATCCATCTGGGATAGTATTGAGCTCTGACGCAGAGCAGAGCACCTGGAGGAAAAATATTCTGTTGCTTAGTTGTACTGGCTCAAGGGGCAATATTCTGAGTTTCTCTTGACTTTTGGCAGGGATCAGTTATTGGTGCTAAACCATGTGGTACCAGCCAGGATGTGATGTTGCGCTCACCCATTTGGAAGCTATTCATGCTGGAGAAACATTTGAAACAAAACGAGATGGTGCACAGAACACACCTGCTGCTTTTGCTGCTAAAAGCTCATAGGTTTTAAATGGCCTTTCAGCTGCCCCATAGCCCCAAACTGGAATCTGACACAGCTGCTCTTACCAAAGATGCATCTTAGAGATGCTCTTGTCTTAGATACTCTCACGAAAGGCTAAAATCAGCAAGAGGTGCTGGTGGCTCCTCTGGGAAGGGAAGGAGACTTCAATGGGTTTGATGGTCTCATGACCACAGCAGAGTTTCACAGAGCAGATGATGGGGTTTGTTCTTTGTGACAAGGTGGCTTGATCTGGTTTGAGTTCAACTATAGACACCCTCCTATAGGTGGTAACTGCACAGCACTGCAGGAGAAAGTCTGGGCAATGATGTTCTTCGGGTTAGAGGCCACTCTGGTTAATGGTCTGCAGATACAGCACAGAGGGGGCACATGCCCTTCACTGCAGCAATGGATGTACTTGTGGCATGGGTCCAACACACACATAAACATCAAAGGTGAAAAAGGAAACCTAGCCGTGTGACATGCTCTAGGGAACAGCTACAGTGCACGGTCCAGGGCAGGCATGATGTGAAAAGCATTCAAGCACCCAAGGAAACAGTTAAACAGAATACAGGGAAGTGGGGAAGGAAATTGTACGTGGAGGTATTTGTGGTACTTAAACGTGTACTGAAGGGAGCTGAGCTATTGAAAGAAACAGTAGGACGTGTTCTGCTTCATATGTGCTGCTGCCTGGTGTGGAATTGGCCTGAATCCATAGCACTGGCCTCAGCAGGCAAAAACATTTTCAACCCTAAGTGCCAATGTCTTGTCATCGTTCAGAATAGCGAGGTGCCTTGTTCAGTAATAACAATGAGGTTTGTCTGGTAACAATGCACCTGATGCTTCTAACAGCGTTTGTAGCTTGTTGGATGCAGTTTGCTTAAAGTGTGACAAACTCTCTTCAAAATCTTGTGCCTGTTTGTTGCTCATTTAGGTATTTTTATTATTTCATCCAACACTGCAACACTGAGAAATGTTAGCCTCCCCCTCACCCAAGAGGAAAAAAAAAAAAAAAAAAAAAAAA
>WEIS01095820.1:0-11898 GCA_013389965.1 Todus mexicanus
TGAGATGGAACTGATGATGCCACTGTTCTTTCTTTCTGACCTCAGTTTATACCTGTGGAAAATGTCAAATTTCAGGGAGTAGTATAACACAGCCATCAGATCCGAGATCCAAGCAACAGATCCAATGAGTCAAGAAAGAATACATGGTACTTTCCTGTTAGTCCCTATAGAAAGCAATCATGGTCTTCCTTGATTCATACTTTCACCACAGTCACTTGCATCACCCAGTTGTGCCCAACAGAGAGCATGTCAGGGCATGTCAGATCTAAGAACAGAGTCCAGAAAAATAACTACCATAATTGCATTGTCCAGTTTCATAACTTTAAGCTAGGAAATTTCTGATGTTAATGTAAATCAAAATTTTAAAGTATGCATTGATAGACAGCTGCAATGTGTTCAGTATTTCAAGGGTGTTTAATGACATGTGTTTGTGACTGTAACTGGAAATTTTTTTCTCATAGCTTGTTTTAATGAAGATATTCTCCTATGGTTATATAACCTACTCAGAATTTATAAGCAAAGAGAGTAGCTGATGAGAGAAGCTATAAGCTCATACATATGGACCTGAATTGTAAAACATCCCAAGGGAACTCATCATGTAAAGATTACTATGCGCTATGAGTAAGCACCCAATACAGCACTTACTCTTTGCATTTCAGATTTGATAATCATCATCATTGGAAGTCAGCGTCACCAGAAAAATGCATTGAGTTCTACAGTTCAAGCTTCTATGAAATCTGCTTGCTAAAACAAATACGTTCTCAGTCTAGTTTTCCAATATAATCCCCACAGTGAAAATTCAAATACAGCATTGCATAAAATTGTATTTTGTGCCTATACAGCATAAGACCTAAAACCTATTATTATTGATTTCTTCTGTTCAATAGAAGGAACTGAGTTACAAAATTACTCTTGACTGGAAACCACAATGTTAAGGTTATTACTTTCAAAACACCAGGTTTTGCTAAGCAGATGTTTCAGCAAAAGCCACACAGCTCTTGAGCACATACCAGAAAGTTTACCTCCAAGGTTATTGTGATATTAATTTAAAAGCAACTGAAAATGCTCTATTTCAATGTCAGCAGCCATGACTAGGTACTCTGAAGGAAAAAAAATAATAAAGTAAAATCAATGTCATTAGAATTTGAGTTGCTCAGAAGCATCATGTTGTAGATTTTTTGCTCATTTGCCAGTCCATCTGTTTGTTATCTCTGTAGTGATAACGACAGGAATTCTATAAGGTATTTCTGTGGGATGTTGACTGACAAGACATGAACATTCTTTCCCTCTGACCATTAACCCTTCTAGGCAGAACACAAAACAACTAGAGGGTTGATATAGAAGAGGATAGTTCAGCTGGAGTAGTCCTACATTAGTCACCAAGTCCAGTTGCCCTCCTTTTGACTCACTGGCTCGTATTATCAGCATGTAAGTTTAACCTGAGCCAAATTGAGACAATTGAACCATGCTGAAGTAGAGCAGTGCAAAAACTAGGTCTACCTTCTATCAGTAGGAGGCCTTATAACCGCCACTGAGACTGAATCATGAGGCACTCTCTGTCTCTTGGATGTTTGTACAGCCCCCACCATTGCCATCTGCAGCCACATTATTAGGCTCCTCCCTAATAATACTACAACAAGTATTTCCACTTCTACCCAAATCAGAATATCAACCACTTAGATTAATTAAAATCTGAGCATAGGATTGCAACACAATACATAGTTGTAATAAATAGCATTTTCTTGTTCTTATGAAGAATGAGATCCTATCACTGAAGTCCTTTCATTATTCAATAACAGTGTGAATATTCTGGCCAAACATTTAGTAAAGTAGGAACAGTGGAGCATCGATACCATACCTGATCTGTCCGGAAGAGCTGTCCTAGCAAGACAATAACCTTTTGCTGAAGAAAGTTCCAATTGCAGGAAGGATTCCTTGAGTGGACTATCTGTAACTCTCTCTTACCAGCATGATTTAAGGAAGTGAATAGGAAAATATAGCTCAATGAATTGAAAAACATCTAAAATGAAACACACCCTTAAAATCTGCTTTAGACAGATTTTGTTTTATCTACATTTTAAAATGCCTTAGAAAAAGTCTTTGTCCTTGAAGTTAGAACAGAGGAGAGCAAATAAAAGAACAGCAAGTGTTCTTAACTCAAATAACAAGAAGGGAATTTAGGCAATGAGGAGATTAAATGACTCAAGATGAGAAAAGAAAAAAGTCTGTGGTTTAGTAAGAAACTGTCATTTAAGATTTCCCAGGTCCTAAGATGATGCTATAACTATATTCCATCTGTTGGTGCTTTTTGATAAACACAGGGTTTGAGAGTGGCTGAAAGCACTAGAGGTTATATTTAATGAAATAATCTGTCAGTTTTATATTACTACCATTTTAGATAAGGGAAATTAAGTGGGAATATAAGCATATTCAGATTTCCAAAGGGTACTTGATGAAATTTCACATTCAAGATTGCTTAGCAAATTGGGAACCACCAGGTTAATTAGGACATTTGAGGCAACAGGCAACAGCTCAAGAGCAGAAAGTCTCATATTGACAATTCAGAAGATGATAGAAAGTACACAAATCACATGAAAAAGTCTAAGTAACAAGAAGAAAAAAAAAAAAAAAAAAAGAACAAAACATAACAAAAAGCAACTAACAAGCCACATCAAGAGTCCAGCATCAAAACCCCATTTGATTAGGTTTGGGGTTGGGGTTTTTTTCCCCTCCCTGTTATAGGGCATAAAGCCACACACTTAGGTAAGTTTTCTGGCTTCACAGCTAGTAAGGCAGATCTGGTGGCCTCTCCTGTGGCAAACAGGAATTGGTTACTGCAGCTAGCTCCCTCTCAAATTGCAGGAGTAAGAGGTAACATCTTAGGGCAGCCACTGCTCACTCTTAGCCAGTGAAGTCATCTACATGAAAAAACAAAGTGGGAGTACAAAGAAATCATTTAAGCGTAAAATCACTCCTTCAGCATCAGTCTGGAAAAAATACATCAAGTGGAGTCCTCGATGTCTGAGGCCTGTCCACTGCTCTCATTAATGACCTTTATGGTACAGCAAAAAACACAGTTATTCAATTATCAGATGGCATGAACTCCGAAGGGCTGTAAGCATGGAAGGTGAGCAAAGACAGAAAATTAAAATACTAGGGAAGTGGTGAAAAATAAAGTACACAAGTCACCAAAGGTAAAACACAACACTTCAGAGAAATAGTGTCTGTATAAAATTGATGGGGAAGAGTTTCTTGGTCACAGTATTTTGGATAAGGACTAATCACGAATTACAAGATAGCGTGAGTCACTAATACCACGCCATCACAAAAAAAACCACCAAAAAACCAAAAGCATCATGGGAGGATGCTCTCCATCTTCACTCTAGATTTCATGGAAGCAACCAGTTTGAGCCGCAGAAAATGAAATATTTAGGCTGGTTATGAGGAAAATGGACAGTGTAATTGAGACAAGAATCCATAGATTTAGGTACAGTCTCATCATCGGTGGAAACTTCAGAATGAGTTATTTGGCCATTTCTTAAGAATGACCGATTCTTCATCCAAGAACGAAAAATGAACTACAGGAATGATCTTTCTTCCAACCTCACTTTCTTCTATTCAGTCAGTGGCCCACACAAGAATTCTTCTCTCACATATAGTCATTGTAGCAAAAGGCTTCTATAGGGAGTATCTTAGAACCCTTTAAAGCTTTTACTCTAAGCACTTTCCAAAGAGACTTTACGGCTCTTTTAACTACAAGAAGCCTAGGCAGACAAATTGTGTAATTTAGGATAGTTAGGAAATGCTTGAAATGGTGCGGCATCCAGTTGGTGTCCAGTGACCAGTGGTGTCCCCATTGGTCAGTACTGGGCTCAGCTCTATTCAACATCTTTATTGATGACCTGGATGAGGGGATTGAGTCTACCATTAGCAAATTTGCGGATGACACCAAATTGGGAAGCAGTGTCAATACCCCGGAGGGCAAGAAGACGCTGCAGAGGGACCTGGACAGGCTGGGTCATTGGGCTGAGGACAATGGTATGAGGTTCAACAAGACCAAGTGGAGGGTCCTGCACTTTGGCCACAAACAACCCCATGTATTGCTACAGACTGGGGGATGAGTGGCTGGAGAGCGGCCCGGCAGAGAGGGACCTGGCAGTGCTGGTTGCCAGCCTGCTGAACATGAGCCAGCTGTGCCCAGGTGGCAGGGAAGGCCAACGGCATCTTGACCTGCATCAGGCATAGTGTGGCCAGCAGGACTAAGGATGTGATTCTGCCCCTGTACTCGGCACTGGGTGCAGTTCTGGGCCCCTCACTTCAAGAAGGACATTGAGGTGCTGGAGCGGGTCCAGAGAAGAGCGACCAGACTCATGAAGGGACTGGAGGGGAAAAATCTTATGAGGAGAGGCTGAGGTAGCTGGGGTTGTTTAGCCTGGAGAAGAGGAGGCTCAGGGGGGACCTTATCACTCTCTACAACTACCTGAAGGGAAGGTGTGGGCAGGAGGGGGATGGGCTCTTCTCTCAGGCGATTTGTGACAGGACAAGAGGGCACAGCCTGACGCTGCACCAGAGGAGGTTTAGGTTGGACCTTCGGAGGCACTTCCTCACAGAAAAGATTATTAAACACTGGAATGGGCTGCCCAGGGAGGTGGTGGAGTCACCATCCCTGGAGGTGTTCAAAAAAAAGACTGGATGCCACACTTAGCAGCACGGTTTAGCTGAGTGGTGGTGGTAGGTCATTGGCTGGAGTCGATGATCTAAGAGGTCTTTTCCAGCCTTAAACATTCTATGATTCTAAAAAGTGTGAATACTGCACTATTGCTCTACCTCGATCAAAAGGGTTTGTGTTTGTGGCACAGTAGTTAGCTCAGACCTCCATGACTCCTTTAATATATCTCTGAACCATAAATATAACTGAAGTTAACAGGGAAATAAAAAAGTTGTCCTAACAAACAGAGGTAAGAAAGCATAAGCCTCACTGCTGGAGAGCTCATCCCAAATCTGCATCAACTACCAAACACTGTGGGCAAAATCCTAAGACCCAAAGAGATTGTAAGTATCTTGGCATATGGTTTAACAGAAGGAGAACGAAGTTGAATGCAAATTAATTTAGAAGTAAATAACCAATTGTCCTGTACACTAAACAAAATGGAGGTTGTCGACATTACTGTTTTTAATAGTGGAAGAGTGGTATGTCTTTCAAATCTACGGCATCCTGGGCACATCACTATTGCTGGCTTAGCACCACAGAACATCAAAGCTTTACAACCTCTAAAGGATGCTGAATGTGAAAGCTGCTTAAAGTAGATAGATGTTTTCTTATTGGGGAAAAATAAAAATGCTGACCTGGACTTACATGAAAGATTAAAAAGAAAAATAATAATTTCAAAAAGTTGGGTGGGGGTGTTTTTTTAAAAAGTCAGATCATCAGATCAACTCCCTTGGTTTTAAAAGTGTCTGCAATGCTTTCTGCTAACTGAGGATTTTTCTGGCACTTAAAATGCTCGATTAAGTAGTACCACTTTTTAAAAAAAGAAAGAAGGGCAATCTGTTAGCCCTGGTCATTATATCACATATATGGGAGGAAAAAAAAAAAAAAAAGAAGGAATAACTGAAGCAAGAAAAATTCAATATGTGCTTGTTTGACCATTGACAAATACTGTTAGTTACACTTGGATAACAAGAAAGAGGGAAGAAAAAAAAGAAATACAGCCAAGAATAAAGAAAAATTACAGTAACGGTGAAAAAAAAAAAATCTTACAAATGTTTCCAATCTTAAGTCTAAGCATATAAAATATAGTTGGTATTAAGTCAACATGACTAAAGTCTTTCTGCCTATTTGCACTTATTTTCAAATACCCACAGTATCAGTTTTATCATCTTCTTACTGAATTTTACAGTAAAACCTCTAGGGTCACTAGTGCAAAGAGCTTATGCTGAAAATATCTGAAAGGTGTTCCCCTTGGCAAAGAAAACTGTTTCCTAAGGGTATTCCTCACTTAGCATTCATCATCATCTTTTGGGGGCTCTAGTCTACTTTCTTCTGGAAATACTGCAGGCCAAAATCTTTCAGATCTTATTTATTATCAATACAAACAGACTATGTTTATTTGCTATTACAGCTCTTCCGAGATAATCAAAACACAAAGAATAGATTTTGGAAAAATTATTCTCTGTGGTTGTCAGTCTATCAAAGAATGTTTCCTGAATTATATATAACATACATCGACACTTACATTGTGCTTTGGACAGCACAATGCTTACCCATATAAGTAAGGTATATTTGAGTCTAGTTTTCTGTGATCGTTTTGCTCGTACTCCGTTTCCAGTTGAATACCACAAAATAACTGTCCTTGTGGTTCTTACCTTTTTTTTCAGGCTACTTTTAAGTTTATATAGATATTATAAATAGTCTGCTACCGAGAGATCACATGGAATTAAGACACTTCTCTTGCTATTATTAGAGACCGACCATAAGCAAAGCACAAAGTTTTTTAAAGGAAATTCAACCTTTTCCCAAGACAGAAATTAACCCAGTGAACTTGGACTATGCTCAGGAAAATCGATGTTGCTAACCTCTACTTATACTATACTTTTTTCCATTACCAACAAAACACAGTAAGAGAGACAAGTGCTACTAGCATCATTTCACAGACAATGAAATGAAGCAACGAATATGACTGAGCCAGACATTGAGGTTGATTTCTTCACTCTCAGACTTCTGCTGCGTGATACCTGTTTTCAAATTTCCTCTTTGCTGCTAAAGATTCTGTTGCATCCTGAAGATCCATCAAAATATACTGGTGAAAATTAAGATATACCACTGCAGTTATTAAGGGTTCCCAAGGCCATACAAATGGTTAATAAGATAGAGAAGACTTTAACTGACTTGTAACCATAATAGATGGCTATCTGTAGGAGATACTGACTTGAGCCTTTTAAAGAGTCTCTTTCACTCTTTTATTTTGTCCACTGTTTTATAATCTCAGTCCGCCTTGATGGATAGGATGACCCTCTATGGAAGGCAAAAGAATGCAATATTCTTGATCACGATTTTATAATATAAATTAGATTTTTTTGAAAACTTGAGATGCCCCATTATAAGTCCTTCCCATTTGTTCCCCCGTGGGTTTTTTCCTTCTATTTTTTCCAAATAAATCCTGGCAGAAAGTTCTCCTCTCCTAGAAAGACTTTTTCCATAGAGAGATACTCTTTGTCCTGGCCACCAACATATATACAATGACATTAGGCTTCAAACCACAGAACTATACAAATTATAGAAGACATTTTCTACCCTTTTCATTGAATTTCAATCTAAGTTGAAAATACTATTTGTCTTCTGGAGTAAACTCCATTGAGAAACATCTAGTTCCACCCAAAACAGGACTCCTGAGAGTCCTGTGCATCTGAAAGAAATTAAATAGGAATATTTTTGTGCTTATGCAACCAAAGTGTCAATTCAGCATATCAAAAGCATCTCTCTGTGACAGGAAAAATTTCTACATCTGATTTTATTCTCTGTGCTCAGGGGCTTCCAAAACACTAATCACAACTACCTCTGTATGAGCTGTCAGACTGCAACAATATTTGTCTCAGTTGATTACTTATGTTTGCCATGGTTGCTATTACCACTCTTCCTGGCTCTGTCTGTCTGCCTTTCTTTTGAGAGTTTGAGATAGTCTTTATTTCCCTTCTCCAAGATTTACGCTCACCACTGGGATTTTGTTCATTTGCTTGTGGGTTTGTTTTGGGGAGTTTTGTTAGTCTGTCAGAGTCTGGGAACAGATGTGTCCAAACCAGACAGTGACAATTCAGAATAATTATGTGGTCCACAGAAGGATTACCTAACAAAATGTGGCTTTGATATATTAGATATAACAAACAATTTAAGACCTGAAAGCAAATTACTCTGGAAACAACGAACACTGATCTGTCCAATTTCAAGACGAACCACAGTTTACACACAAAACAAATTTTCACATAGTTTTGTGCTCCATATTTTCTATTTTCAGCAGAGATGAGATGTATCCAGAGGCAGTGTTTGCTAACATTTGTTTTATTTAGTGTGTAATTTTCAAAAATAGAGGGAAATGACACTCTGAACTAAAAAGCCATCCCAAGTATTTTCTGTCTGTTCATGTCAGCGAGAACTTGCCCAAGATGAGAAACTGGTGCTGGCTGGAAGTGTGGGCTCTCTGCAGCCTCATTTCAGCTACCGTTTACTTTGTTGCAAAACTTGGCACGAGTTTCTCTTTCTGAATCTTTGCATTACTTTCTGCATGCATTTCAAAACATTTTTATGTATCCTGTGTTATTATTTGCCTACACCAGGACTGAATGAGTCACTTATAATGAAAATTGCGCCAATGGGATTTCAGTTTTGTTCACAAATTATCTGCGAACAAATTGCAGAAGCCTCCAACAGATTTATTATTCAAATACCTTGACAATTTTTCATACAAGTAATTAATTGGATTTGCAAGATACTTGCAAATATTTCACTGAAGTTGCTGTACGTTCCCTGCTCTGCTGGTTTTAACAGTTACATCATACTACTTCTACTCTTTTATGATAGACCAACAGTTCTTACACTAATTAATTTATATGTTTCCTAAATATTTTTAAAACTACATCAGTCATATGACCTGTTTTAGAAAAGCCTTCATCTGTCATGAGGCCAGCTGACACCTTAGCATCCACAGCATCACAAAAACCATTACCAAATTCCCCCAATAGTTTCTCTGCATTTCAAGCATCATTGACAGACCCTGTATTTGGAGAACAGAGGATGAATCCTCAGAAGACAACTATACAGGTTTCTCCTGCAGCACTTTAGTTGTGGTGTGAGTCTGAGCTAGCAGGATCCTGACGTATTAGAGCAGGCAAGGAAAAGAAAGGGGTGTGAAAACCCAAGGNACAGAAGTATTTTATGTAAAAAATTCCGAACCCTGCATTTCTGTTATCCTTCTTTTTGAGCCTGTGGTTCACATATTTACTTTTCCTTTCCACTAGCTGAAGCTATTCAAAATGCAGGACCAGGAGAGGAGAAATTCAGCTTCTAAGTGTCATGTTTCCAAAGAAATCAAGTCAAGTGAGTATTAGATGCTGAAGGTGTTTCATTCTCCCTGAAAGCAGCAGGAGGAGGAGTGAGTTCACACGACCGTGTCAACCCTTCTGCTATGAAATCCAGACTGATAGAAACCAGCTCCCTGCAGAGCTCAAGATCACTAGGAGGAAAATGTAGGGGACAACCTGACTACAGCCATAACCCAAATACGTTATTAGACAGGGGCAGTGTATGTCCCAAAGAATAGCATGGAAATACAGTAGCAAAGAATGTAGCATGCTTTGGACTCTGGTGAATACAAGGAACTCACTTCTAATGAGGGCCTGGGAGTCTCTGCTCCTTCCTTCCCAAACAAAGTATTAGGGCACGTAAAAGCAGCGTTCTGTGAAAACAGAGGTGTGGATTTGAATTTCCCCTCTGGATTTGTATCAGTGTCTGCCCTTTCAAGATGACACACATGGAATTAATATCTGGCCATTCAGGCTAGGAAATCAAAACCATCACCACATTGTTTTTTCCTGGCTCCTGGGAGTAGTGACGTCCTGACATTACTCAGATGAGTCAGGACAGGCGTTGACTTGACCATCACTTTCAGAGTAATTCTCTTTGCTAAATATATCATGTTTTCTCCCAATTTTGTACTAATTGGATCTAAAACTCTTACATAAAATGAAAACCAAGAAAGAAAACATACACACACAAAAAATAGTGCAGTATTAGAGGATGGCATACAACCACAAGGAAAAAAAAAAGTAATTTCCATGAATTAAGATTTCTAGCACTCAGCTAGTTATTTTCTTTGAACTAAGGAAAATAACATTTGTCCATTTAATATCTGTGGTAACTATATAGCAAAAAACCATCTTTATCTAATGACAGTTTTAATCACTTAAGCCATTTTATTACTACCTGGCAATTCAATATTAGATTGCTTGGGGAATATTATTCCAATTTATACTCCTATGCTGAATACACTTTCTAAAAGGCTTTTATTTCCCTATTGGTATTCATATTCTTGTGTGTTGATTTTCTTCTGTGTTGACTTTTCTCTAATAGAAAACTAATAAAGGATTATTCCTTTTCAATTATAGTCTATATAGTAATGTGAAAATTGTAGGCTTGGCACAACTAAAAAAGCCTGCAGTAAAAGAAAGCTAAGTGTTGTAATAGAGGGAGTAGATAATACACAGTCTTCAGATGAAAAGGAAGCATCTCAATCAGTTTGGTTTGGTTAATAATTACATGTCTTAATGCATTCTCAAGACAGAGATTCGCACTGAAGATCTGCACTAATATTAGTTTAGACAGCAACATAATAAACACTAGGAAAAAAATTGGCTTGCAAGCCTAGATAACAACTTTGTAGATACAGATTACAGGAGTATTACTCCTGTTTCACTAGAAGTATGTTACTACTCTTTTATCTGTAAGTAGAATGAAATTATTCTACAGTTATATCATTGTAAGGATCGAGGGGTTTTGAGCTACACAGGAAGTTTGTGTAAAGTAGTTATGTGTTTAAGAACAGCCATCTGAACAACTATTAAAGATTCGAACATCAGTTAAAGAAACATTGCACAATTCTTCTCAGATGAAAATATTCCTTAAAAATACCATTTTTCATACATGGCAAATGGCACAAAAAAAAAAAAAAANAGAGAAAAAGAAAAAAAAAAAAAAAAAAAAAAAAAAAAAAAAGAAGCACAGAGACAGCAAACACACGACTGAAACACATGAAAAAGCAGGTACAGTGCCCAACTATGTGAGTGGAGTTTCAAAGCTCTGCCCTGGAAATTCCAATAGAATTTAGGCATCAGAGTTCATCCAGGCTAATAGCACCTCCTCTTCCCATACTGGGAAAGAAAAGCAAATTTTTGCAGCATGGCAGACAGAAACGACTACTTGCACTGTAATTCCACTGAGAGGAAAAGTCATCGTTATTCTACGAAGCACAGAAAAAACCCAAATAATCAATTAAAATACATATTTGAGTACTAAGACAGCAACTACTTCAGTGTCATTAGAATGCTTTTGCTACTCATTGTATCAGAAAAAGTTAGGTAAGTTAACTTATTCTATCAAGTGCCAAATGATAACAGAAAATTTTATTAAAATCTTACTGATTTGTTAGTTCTGATGTCCACAGTCAGGGTCTGTCATGTGTACATGTTCTATTCCACTACGTATTATAAGGGATAGATTCCACTCTTCTTGATTTCAAATCTGAAGTAAAGATTACAACTAAATCATGTAGAATATTTACTTTACATGAACTGAATGGCATTAATAGCTAAATTATATTTCTTTAAAATATTTGGTTATTACATCAAAATTGTTTCTAACTTCACTTCACATGTATGGGTCAATATTTTAACTTCAAGATTTCCATCTTCATAACTAGCTATTACTGTATATTAAATGGGGTTTAGGTTTTTTTACTGTAGCAGAATTACAGTAATTAACTTTGTACCAATTACAGGGTGCATATTAATATTCATATACTTTAACAGAAAGAATGATGATGAAATCTCACAGCAGGGATGGTTAAAATGATTCATTAATGTTCTGCACAGGTTTCTTTTCTAATTCATTAAGAAAATATTAGCATAATCATGTGAAATTAATTTTCTTTAAAAGGTTGGTATAAGCAAGGGATTAAGGGGACTGGTGCTAATATAAGAAACATGGCTTGCACCATGCTCCGACTCTCTTGAGGCCAGCTATCATATTTGAGGTATTACTTGCCACTGTACTTTGATAATGAAGAAGAAATCAGAGATAGATGGAGCCAGTTGAGCTGAGGATTTCATTCTCACATTATTTAAAAAAAA
>WEIS01095824.1:0-18490 GCA_013389965.1 Todus mexicanus
TGATCACAGGCTGAATATATGTCAACCATCCGATGAAGCGTGACGAAAGTGTGATTGGGGGCTGCATCAGTGAGGACAGCGCAGGGCTTAGATCATTGTGCAAGGCAGCAACAAGACCATGCTTGCAATGCTGGGTGCATTTCGCACCATCTATGAGAGAGACCTGAGCTGAAGTCTCATTTTTTACCATCTGTGAGAGAGCTGAGCTGAAGTCCCATGCAAAGACTAATATAAAGATGAGAATGGACAGTATGCGAGCAAAAAGCTGGGATTTCTTAGCAGAAGAAGAAATGGTCCTCAAATATGGACATATTTAACAGCAGGTGACTTGGAAGGGAAGACCCGTGTGAGATATGAAAGACAGTGGCACTGGACACAGAGGTGGGATATGGCCACAAAACAAATCAAGGCTGGAAATCAACCTGGTGTGTGCCCAAGCAATGAATTAGTCTTCTACTAACAGAAGACCAGTTAGATTTTAAGATGGAGTTTGATCAGAGTATGATCTATTAATCGATGTATTGTCAAGAAGAGGTGTTTGGTACTGCACAGAAGTAAATTTAGTAATCCAGGAGTGTCGCTTTCCTTTCTAAGTCACTCTTAGAGTTGTGCTGCTTTGTGTTGTCAGAGTATGTGGTCACTGTTTCTTTTGTGCTCAGTGGAGAGACGGGTGGCCCAGTCAGCACGAACTGGTTCTAGATCACAGAATCATAGAATATTTTGGGTTGCAAGGGACCTTAAGGATCCCCTAGTTCCAACCCCCATGTCGTGGGCAGGGACACCTCCCACTAGACCAGGTTACCCAAATCCCCCTTCAACTTAGGAGGAACTAAGCAGTTCCTTCACTTCTCCATATAAATGTACCAAGTTTAGTTTCAGCCTGGGAGCTGCTTGAGGCCAGCACAACACTACATGTGCATGTGACTGGCAAATCGACGTGGAGACACAGAAGCAAAGGCTGGTTTGGACTAAATATGAGAAAGGTTCTTGCCAGACACTCGATCAGAAGAGCTCTATGTCATTTCCAGCTGTATCCTTCCAGGCAGAGCATTAGTCTGCTCAGTCTTCCACACCCATTTACTCAGTGAGCCTAATGATGCTGCCCTGTCATACGAGGATGTTGGGTAGATGGCATCATTTGAGATTCTAGGTGTAGAAATAGCTCTCATAGCTAGAAATAAAAGTTCATGGACAGGAGTAGTGCTCAGCTCTGGGGACAGATGAAATAGCTTTTCCACATGCCAAGGTCTATTTTGTCCATGACAGTGCTCTGGCAATCCATGTTTGGGTAACTCAAAAGGTTTGGGGTATGTGGAGTGATAGAAGTGGGTAACGAAGGAAGAAGTGACAAGGCAACATCGCCGCTGGGTTGGAGAACAGCTAGGTAGGTTTGAAAGTTATTCTACATGTGGGTAAGATGTGAGCAATTCGTCCTTTGTTTCTGCTGAAAGCACCCATGAGTCTAATGTCAGCTCTGGCTAGATATCATTGAAGAGATGTGGCTAGGATAATGAGAATGACAGAAGTGAAATGTTCACACGGTTATGATGTGTCTAGTCTGTTTTGGGACAGCAGTGTTATTCCTGAATTCTGCATTTGTCATAGCATCCTATTAAATACATCAATGGAGTATATCATAGAATGGATTGGATTGGAAGGGATCTTAACGACCACTTAGTTCAACCCCCCTGCCATGGGCAGAGACACCTCCCACTAGAGCAGGTTGCTCAAAGCTCTCAGGCCCTTCTAAGACAGCCAGTTCCATTGTGTGAGGTAGATCAGCACCGCTGCCCTTCTACAACCATATTCAGAGATTGTCCATATAGTTGCTTTGCCTTCTACGTCCTTGGTTATTTTCATGGATGGTGTTGGCTTCTTGTCACCCCATTCCATAGGTAGCTCTATGTTCTGCTTTTTAGCCTGAGGACTTCGAGCTTGTTTATGGCAACATCTTAATCCCAAAGCCAGAAGCATGGAAGTAAATGTTTCCATATAATTTCTGTGATGCAAAAGGTCTCCACTGTTTTTTATATCGTGGTGAATCACCAGGGTGGTGATGACAGGAAATCTACCTTGAAGTATCTACATTGTGCTGTAGATTTGCTTCCCGTATATTTCTGCTCCACCCTTGGCATTCTGAGATTCTTTACGGAAAGCATGGCGAAATATGTGCAGGAAAATAGCCAGTTGCTTAAGATAGACTAGACTAGATGAATAGAATAGAATAGAATAGAATAGAATAGAATAGAATAGAATAGAATAGAATAGACTAGAATAGAATAGAATAGAATATTGTAGTTGGAAGGGACTTATGATGACCATCTAGTTCAGCTCCTTCACCAGTTCAGGGCTGCTCAAAAGTTAAAGCATATTCTTAAGGGAATTGTCCAAATGCCTCCTAAACCCCGATGGTCTTGAGGCATCAAACACCTCTCTAGGAAGCCCGTTCCAGTGTTTGACCACCCTCTCCGTAAAGAAATGCTCCTAATATCCAATCTAAAACTCCTTTGGTGCAGCTTTGAACCAATCCCATGTTCTATCACTGGATCATAGGGAGAAGAACTCAGCTCATCCCTCTCCCCTCCTCAAGGAAGCTGTAGAGCACAATGAACTGTTTGGGAAATCCTTGGGCTTAACCAGTGCTGGTGACTGCAGGGATGATTAATCTCCAGTGCCCAGAAGTGTCCACTGGCTTGATTTACTAACATAATTATAACCTCTGGGCCTGGAACTTACTGGTCCCATCCCTGGAAGGTTAGAGAAGCAGTAAGTTGTTTGTGTTTTCAGCTCCATGATTCTGAAGAAAACACTTTTCTTATCCTTTACCCACCCTGATTTTCTGAGGGGTGTGTGGATACATCCCCCCTCCAGTGGTTGTTAAGCAGGATCCTAGCAAGTAGTATAATGGGTTTCATGGGGATTTGCTGTTGGACTTGATTTATCCCTAAATGGGTCTCAGAACACAAACAATAATGTTAAAAGAGCATCACAAGGGGAGGATATATTTTAATGGAGCCCCAGGTAATGACTATATTTGATTTTCTTCTGGCAGTCCAAGCGGTGATGAATTCTTGGCTCTTATGGATATAGACGTGACTGATAAAAGCCCTGCAACAGCATATTTTTTTCTTAGCAAGGATTTGATGTCCTCTTACCAAGCTTTATGCTGAAATAAGACTGAAGGGGCTTATGTAGTAGCTAGTGGAGATTTCCTGAAGAAACTGCCCTGCTTTGTAATGAACCTTCCATCAGAAGCTACTTGTGTGCTCTTCAGCAAAGCCTCAGTCTTCAGTAAATACACATCTATGTGACCGAAACACTTCTTGATTTTTAACCTCTTTGATGTGGCCTAGACAAGAATGAAATGAGAGGGAGATAGAAATGGGGCACAGCCTGGGTGAGGAAAGATGGTTGGTTTGTTTGCAGCATCCTGGTGCTTGTGATGGACGTGGGCATTGAGTAGACCAAGAAAGAGGAGAAGATAAGAAGGATAAGGAGTATTTTTGTTGTTGGAAGACATCACATCAATAGATCTCCACGACAAAGGCAAATGCTTCTTTTCTCCATCCTCCTGGGGAAAGGATGAGGAGAAGTGAGGCGAAACTTCTGGATTTAAAGAGTACCTGGTACCAGAACATCTGCTACAAAAACAGCCAAGAAGAGAAATGAAAATTACATGGCATTATGAAGGGCAGGGAAACAGCTGTCTTTGACAGCACATGGGTGTGAGAACTGTTGTGAAACACTCTGTCATTTTACCACAAGATAACTGGAGCCAGGCCAGAAGCAGTGACTGCTCACGGCACAGGATTGCTGATCTCTGCCTCTGTGACAAGCAAGAGAAAGAGCAGAGGTTGTTGTTTCCTTCATTGTTTTCTTTCAAGCGTTCGCATTTAAACTGCGAATAGTCAAATTCTTATGTCGAGTCTAATTGTGCTTTATTTTTCTAAAGCTCGTTTCACGTGTAGAGGAACAGAAGAGGTCAGATGTGCTCAAATGCTCACATCTCAGCTGATTGCTTGAAGCTTTAGCCACACCTTCCTCTCTCTTTAATTACTACAGTTGACTTGGCTTTAAAAAAAACTAGTCTCTGCCCAAACGCCAGTATTTTAAGCAGGATGGACATCTTTCTTTTTGCTACAGAAACACTGGATGTTACAAGTAGGGATTACATCATTTTATCTTGAATTTGTCTGCGAGAACAGGCAAACACATCACGCCTGCTACACTGCAGAAAGCAAGTTTAAAGGATCAGTGCAAATCCAGAGTGGAAGACAAAACTCATCTGGACAGAAGGCACCCATGTGTGTGGCACCGCACAGCCACCCATGAAGACAAGGTGGGTCCCTGCAAATAACTCCATGTGTAGTGACCCCTGATGAAAACAAGTCCCCTCCCTGCCCAACACTTGACTTTCACTCACCTGCCCTGGGTGAAGTCCTCATTCCACAAATTCCCTCGAGGCGAGGTTGAGTCTTTAATGAAAATAACAAGAAAGGATGGAGCAAAACATTCTCCTTTCCTGACTCAGCCCCATATCTGCTGTCTCTGTTGCAGGGGAGGTTTATGGAGGCAGTCAAACTACCCCAGCCGTGTAAGGCCACCAGTAGAGCTGTGAAAGTGTCCAAGGCTGGGTCATGGTGTTGCTAAGTGATTCACGTGAGGAAGCAGCAGCAGAGGAGAACGCGAGCCCGTGAAGAGCATAGAAGCTATTTCAGTGTGGGTGGTGAACACAGCTGGCGTGTACAAATCCTGGTACCAGCACAAAGCATGAGGTGTTTTAATGAGCTAGTGACTTTGCAAGGTGATGCCCCCATGATACGGGCTTACAGGTGAGAAATCACAGAAGCCATATAGGGAGGAGGTTGGGGCTGCAACAGGAGCTGGGAATCGAGCGCATCAACAGAATAGTCATGAGTGCAGCATCTGCTTTGTGATTTACCTTAGAAAGGCATTAATAGAGCTCATGGTAAGGTCAGAAATGAGCTAGTGAGGGATCTCTCTGCCACAGAGAGCTGTCAAGTGGCTGTCAAGATGGCATGGGATGAACTTGGCTTCATCAGCCTGGCCCAGCCAACTTTACCCTGGGTGTGTGGTGGGTACAGTTACTTTAGGGATGTTCAGCAATTAAAGGACAGGTCCTTCGATTGCTTTTAGTGACTGGCCAGGGGCTTAATAGCTGGCAGAGCAGAGCTAACTGCAGGCTTTCTCTTATCTGGTCTATTTGGACCACAAAAAGCCTTTTTGCACAACAGCGTGTGCATGATTCAGAGCAGGAATGAGGCTGTGCAGGGTGGGTTGGCAGCGGGTAATCCTTCCCCAGCTCTCTTATGCTAGCTGACTCTTCGAGCTTATTTTTAGCTTAAGTCTCTCCCTTGGCGTCATAAAAGTCACTATCTGAGCATCTTTCCATGCACTGGACCTGATAACATCTGTACAAAGCAGAGGTATGGAGACGCTGTGTAACTTGCCCCAGGCCATGAAGGAAAAGTGGAGCAGAGCGAGGAGCTGCTGGCCCTTGGATGCCGGCTTATGCAGCATCTCTGCCCCAGAGACTTTCTCCAGTGTGATCAAGTGTTTTTAACCAGCTGCCATTAAATTGGGTTGAATTCAGGGGACCTTGGTGACACTTTTTAGACCATGTACAGGCATTGTGTGTAACTTCTACTGAGCCGTGTGAGATACTCTAATTCCTGTCCACAGAAATAATGAACACTAGCTAATATTACCAGTAGCAAATACATCATCCTGGCAATAGCATAAGCAACACTTTTTGCTCTCAATGGTTATCTGTAACATCTCCTACCCTAAAAATCACACCAAACCAGTTCCTCTAGATCAGAGTGGCTTTATTTTTCCCATCTCCAAGAGGTAAGCTCAGGGGAGGATCATATGTTTACATTCAGTCCATAACGCAACCGCAACCTTTGGAAAAGTGCAGCTGCTGCCCTTGGAAAAAATGAAACCATCCATTTTACTGTCCTGTTGCTTATTATTTAAATAAATGAAATGCAGTTTGATCCTGGAGGAATAGAAATTTCTTGCGTGCTTGACAGATTGAGTTGTTTCAAGAGCCTGTCCTCAATTTGAAGCCTTTTGATAAGTGTGGAAAGGATAGGAGAAGGCCTGATAAAGCTGCTCGGCCAGCAATGTCAAGAAACAACTTGCTTGGGCAAAAAAAAAATATCCTTGCTTTTCAAATATGGGCTGTGCTTGGGTGTCACACAACAAAGAGCTCTTAGACCTTCTTCTTCACCTCCCAGAGAGTAAATCGACCTTCAACCAGGACTTGCATAGCTGCGTGATGCCAGATCATCTGTACCCACAGAGCACGCCGCTGGCGAAAGGCACAGATGGGAGCAGGAGGGACCAAGTCCTGTTTATTTTTGTTAGGGGTTTACAAGGCAGGAGGGGAGGCCAGTCTTTCTGTCAACGTGCAGTCACCACACTGGTGAAAACAGTTCTCTTCCCGGTCCTGCCCTGGCCCAGCCCAGGTTCTGAACCTCATCTGAGTCATTTGTCTGCCCCAGTTTGCCATCTCTTAATCCTTCCTAGAATTTAGAGGGTTGTTTTTGAGGCTCTCTGTGGGTGACCTGAATGGAGAACGCGCTTTTGTGCTATTGCAAGTGCTGTGCCACGTACCCATCAAGCAGTAGCAAGTTCCACTGGTTACTGCTGCATCACGTTTGCAAGGACTTCCTAACCTCTTTTTCATCATGTCTATCCCAGTCACATTCTCTTCCAGTTGCACCCTCTCTAAACTATCTAATCCCCATCAAAAACTCCAGATATATCCACGGACAGGATGTGCCTCCAGGTAAATCCAGAGGAGAATCACTCAGCGTTCGATTATAGACTCCTTCCAGAGTATGTACAGAGAAGAAACTGGGAGAAGGAATGGTCCCTTCAGCCCGTAAAGGTCTAGACATCAGGTCTCAACCACCAGAGCATGGGAAAATCCCCTCTTGGCTCCAGCAAGAAGCTCCTAAATGCTGTACTCCAGCAGGTAGATGTCATTGCCACATGGTACCGATATAACACAGATAAACAGCCCCCACTCATACTAAAACCTTTTGACATCTCTCTTATTTTCAGGGCTGAATGTGCTTGACCTCTCCAGAAGCTGGAAGAGGATCTGTCTCACCCAATGCCCCCGTGGATGCCAACGGCTCTGGTACTGGCTAATACGCTTTGGCCACTAGCCTACAACTAAACTCCCAGTCTCCAGAAAGGGTCAGTCACCAGAAAGAGCTGTTGTAGCCAAATCGCTTGTTGAGAAAGGCCATTGGATGTGAAATGTGCCTGACCAGCTGGGTATTGTTTCAGAAAGCAGGCACAGGGCAGCAGTGTGCCAAGAACCTTCTTAGAGTAGATGAAGATGAGCCCCTGGACTGGAGAAGTCATGGGGCTGATCACCCATGCAGAAAACAGCCTGGCTGGGGGATGTGCAGCTGGATGAGCCTCTCTTTGCAGTGACTAAGACTAGGGAAATTTAGGAAAAACCAGAATAAATCACCCCATACATCCCTTAACCTCCCTCTGCCCGTCACCAGACGTGACTTACATGAGGAAGGTGATGCATTCTGGATTTTCCTTTGGGGAAACCCATTGCCTGCCGCCTACAATTAGCAGCCTGTTAATGTCTAGCATCCCAAGGCTTTATTGTACTTTCCTCTTTCACAACCAGCAGACAGTGTCATTATCTTCTGACATCCCATTGACTTAATCTAAAAATTGATGCTGGTCCTTGTCCCATGGCTATGGGTCCTCCAGATGACTTATCTCCACCAGGTAAATGCTTCTTCATTCTTTCAGCCCGTGACTCTGCACGTCCTTGGCTGCTCCAATAGTTCTTAGGCAGAGAAGAAAATAGGGCTCTTGGCCAATCCCCTCCCCTTTTAGTCATCCCAGCGCAAGGTGGGAACACCCAGGTTTATATTCATAGAGTAAACTATCGTCTGGTGAAGGCAAACTATTAATTAGCATCTATGACTTTACAGAGGGGCTATAACTGTGTGAGAGAGATGTTAAAAATATAGAGTTTGCTTGTCAAGTAGACAACTTATTGGTATCAGCAATAGAGAGGACTTGAAGTGGTTTTCCAAATGTTTGAAGGCTTCGTGGCTGCCACATTCACCACACCAGTAAAGGTGGGCATGATATGATGTGCTCTACCAGTGCAAGAGGCTGCACTAAGCTGCTCCGTTCCACAGGACCTTACAGATAAGCACCTCTTCAACCTTGTGACCTGTGTCCCAGGCTGGGTCATGGGGAATGGTCAAGGAGGAACTTGGAGAAGAAAACTAGAGAAACTGCCTGTTGGTGATGACACTATGGCCAGATTGGAGACTGGCAGTCCCAGAATTGGACTGATTGACCAGGACACCATGGGGACACCCTTTTCACTTCACTCCAATGGTTATTACCCACCGTGGTGCTCCAGGTGCCTGGTTGTGAAGTCCTTCCCCCCATCCCAAGGATGCTGCAGCTATGGGAAGGTGTATGAATGGTTGTAGGCACGTGTAGTGAAGGTGAGTGCCACTTTTGTCTTGCATGGCAGCTAACAAGGTGCAAGGTCCCAGGGTCTCTAGGTCACAAGCAAGTTGCCCTTCAGGTGTGACTGCTCTTCACGGGTTTTCTTGAGGTCTGTGCCCTCCACCGTTTATCATAAGCCAGAGCCCTTCAAGCTTTGAGGGTACAGTTGCCACCTTTATGCTGCCCTGCCGTGGCACCTCTCATCACGTATCATCATGATACAGCAATGACCAAGCCTGAACATTGGCCAGACATGCAACAAACCCACCCGCAGCTGCTGCTGGGTGCAGAAATCTATGACTAAGTGATACACAGGTAACACACTCACACTTGATTGAGAAATAAGTGTATTTTAGGCATTATGCAGAAAGCACGGACACATTTTCTTATCTGATAGCACTACAGCCATACAATAACAATAATGAAGAAGCCATCATATGACAAAGATCTGCCATCAGCTCCAAGGATGCTGTGTGCCCAACACACCGCATTGCTCCCATTTACAATTCCCATCACGAAAGGGGTGCTCCAAGACTTTTTGTGGTCATGGGAGTCCTCTTTGCTCCTCAGAGTTTGTTGGCCAGGAAGATCCAGAGCGCGCTGCTTGCTGCTATCCCTGCTGCCATCCCATAGCTGCACCTCACAGTGCCCGCTCCGTTGACGTTGCAGAGGCTGCTGCTGCAGCAGGAGATGTTCCTGTTGCCTACGCTGAAGTCTTGATATCCTGCTACACAAGACGCGTCACAGCCCTTGCTGATGACATTGAAAAGCCCTACAATCCCTGGAAGGAAAGCAGGACTGTTACTACAAGGACTCAACGCAAGCCAAGCCAAGCCTCATGGAACCTCCCTGGGGTTGTTCATGAGAGAGAAGTCAGGCCAGTTTTGTGCAGGTGAGAGACACTGGTAGGTATTTGCAACGTCAAGTGTAGCTGCATCCTCCTGAGATCTGATCCAGGCACTGACATTGTACTGGCCATACTGCTCAGTCTTTATGATGATCTATTGGCAAACACTGAGGAATTTATGGGGTACAGCATGTACGTGCCAATCTGGAGAGGACTCATTGGTGGCCAACGCCACTACCAAGCTATCACCAAGCAATAAACATCTCTCTTCATCATCTCTACCTAACATGAAAGTCTCCTGGAAGCTTTTTTATTGTTTTTTGTTCCCAGATGGCTTTTCTTTTCTTAAGCTTTGCTTGCCCACACCAGTTGGTGTATCTAGAGTGGGTGAGCTTGGCTTGAACACCAGAGGGTGAGACCATGCTTGGCTCCAACAACATCCCAGCTAAGATATTGCCCAACCCCTCTTTGCCTTACTGATCACATCTGTCTTGCATATTTCGTTTCCCTTGCAGTCCACTTTCGTCTGACAGTTGGAGTTGCTGAGCTGGGATGAGCAGCTGTAGCACTGCAAAGAAGAACCTGCAAAAGATCGAGAGGGATTATAGAACAAAGCTATCTGAAACTCTCCAAGGAGCACAGCTTAGGGCTTACACTGGGAGACAGGATCATTCCTGTGGGACCTCAAAATAGAAATAGCACCTCAGCTACAGGGAAAACAATATTTTTTCATTTTTTGGTAGAGAGCAGTACAATCCCTTGAGGTGAGAGCCAAGTTTTGCAGATGCTGAAGACGTTTCGGATGAAGTCAGTGCTGTGAGGGACCAAAAAGCTCTCCAGCTCGTCTCATTGACTGGACTCATCTGTCAGCAGAAAGTGCTTCCCAAATGCTTCTTCCTCTGCATGTGGAGTGCCTAACTCAGTTCCTGTCTAGAACAGGCTTTTCATGATATTCCCACCTTCTGAGATGGAATGAAAGGACCCTTATTCCTAGAAGGACAATGAGGTGCTAGAGTGTGTACAAAGAAGAACAACGAAGCTGAGGAAGGGTCTAGGGCACAAGCCTTGTGAGGAGCGGCTGAGGGAACTGGGGTTATTCAGCCTGGAGAAAAGGAGGCTCAGAGGAGACTTCTCTCATGACGGTTCCCTGGCAGGAGGTTGGAGCCAGTGCGGGTTGGTCTCTTCTCCCAAAGAACAAGCCGCAGGACAAGAGGAAATGACCTCAAGTTACACCAGAGGAGGTTCAGGTTGGACATTAGGGACAATTTCTTCCACACAAGGGATGTCAAGGCCTGGAACATGCTGCCCAGGGCAGTGGTGGAGCATGAGGGAGGGATTGAGCAGGCAATTTGCAACGTTTCTTCCAGCCCATTGCCTCAGTTTGAGTCAATTTGTGACACGTACTCTCCATCACCCCCTCTTAGAAAGCAAAGTGCAAACACGGCTTTTGTGGCCCTCTATAAACCAGGTCGTCACGTGTTTCCACCTCCTCATGGACATTCCACTCTGTGGGGGAAGCAAGTCAGTGCTGTTAACATCTGCTCTGCCGTTACGTGCATCAAGCAGAGGCAGAATAAGTGTTGTAGCTTACGAGAATCAAGCCCTGGTGAAAAATAGTCTGCAGAGGAGTGAGAGCATGGAGGAATTACTCATTTCTATTACCTACCCTTGCCCCAGGGCATCACTAGAGCCCTGCTAGTGTGAAAATTAATATATATATATATCTGTACTTCAATTCCATGACCACCAGGCTTGTATCGTGAGTCCATCAAGTCAATACCCTAATGACTAAAAACCTCTTATGACATAGAAAAGTGTTATTTAGAACTTAGTGTCATTCAAAGCAGGAGCAAGAAGCAGTATGAGGCACTTGGTCTCCCTCTGTCCAAGCTGCTCTGGTGTAAATGATTGATGCAGTCACGCAGGTAAGGAGCCAAAGCCCAGTTTCTCTGTAGTGCTGCACTCTGCTCTCGCAGTTATCTGACTTTTAATGCAATAAAAGGCAAATTTCAGAGAAATTCCAGATTTCCACTCTGCTGGAAGCTGGCAGAGGAGAAGGTCTGGCCAGGGTTGTGCAAGCCTTTTCTCAGACTATTCCTTAAGCATCCTCTGCTGACTGAGGAACATTTCTGCTCAGATTTGCTTCTGGTCTCTTATAATAGGGAAAAGCTGGTCTCAAACCAATTTTTCCCAGTGAGGCTAGAAAAACCTGACGGTGTCCGAATCCCACTCATCCAGTTTATAAAATGACACACCTTGGCATTCTCCCTTTTCCAGTCCCAATTAAAAGCCTGTGCAGCATCAGAGGCCGTTTTTGAAATGAAGACCCAGAAAACATGTTTGAATAAAAATTACCTTTGCAGAAAGCTTGCAATTTTGGCAACCTGGGAAGAAGAAGAAGANTCGGAGCTACCAGCAGCTCTTGTCGGCCACTACACCCCCACCTTGCCTCCTACCCTCGAGTAAAATGTTCATGTGAGTGGAACCCCCCCCCAAATTTTTTAGCACAAGGCTGGTCTTATGCATTTCTCCAGAGCCAGCGAGGCTGTGGTTGCACCCTGTGAATGAGGTTCTCCACCCTCATTTCTCTCCTGAGTGGAGCTATTGTGTTCAAACCAAGGACAAAATGTTCTTTTGAGAAACACTTCCAGTTGTTTATCAGCGTTGTGAGTGTCTCAGGGATATTTGTGGCACGTGGTTGTAAGGTATTTGGGCAAATGATGGCGCGTTGGCCTCTTGCAGGTGTCCAAGGTGCTCGTTTGTCCTTATTCAAGTGTCTTGCCCATAGTCTAGTAGAAGCCCACGGCCAATTCACTTTTTTTTTTTTTAATGTGCATTGAAACCAAAGGAGATTTATGATGGCTTTGCTTGGCATTGTTTTCATCCACCACGTCTGCGCTGTGGCATGCTTTGCTTTGTCTGCCAGCCTCTTGGTCTAGTCTAGGTTGGGTAGGGTTTTGACCCTTCAACTCACATCAGCGCCTTCTGCAAACAATTCAGGCTTGTCAAAGAAATGCCACTTCTCGTCGCCGACGAGGGCGGGTTCAGCCGCATTCCAAACTGAAGGGCAAATGTTTGCTTTGGTGGGTTGATTGAAGACCTCTCCCATCCCTCATGTCCTTTAACTACTTCTCAGTAAGCATCGGCGTGAAAGAAAAGAAGCTTTTCTGCTAAATTCAATTTTCCACCGTTTCTCGCTTTATTTAGAGCTTTTCTTATATCTCGTGAACATTGTGTGTGCAGTAGCAGGCACCTGGGACTTGCTTTCATGAAGTTTAGCTCTTGGGACACCTGGAACTTTTTCAAATTCAAAGGAGAAGGTGCTGGTGTGTTGGTGGATCATTGTTCTCCATCAGTGACTGTGAGATGAGCGATGGAAGGTCAGCTGGCCTAAGTCTGCTGAAGTTAATGGCACTGCCCTAATTTACACCCATTAAGAACTTGGTGCAAGGGGTCGTCTTGAAAATCCTATTTCCTTGGTGGGATTCTTGAGTGCTTTCCCTTGCATTCTTGAACTTCTGCTTAAGAAGGAAAAAAAATCACCAGCCAAATGACTCAACACCTTCTTTTCATGTCTATTGACTTTTGATTCATCATGTTTTTCACAGACCATCACAGGATAACTGGATAAAAAAATAGTGGCAACACGTTCTCAGAACCCGGTGCTCCTTATTCAGAGATATTTAAGGCTATTTTTTCTTTTTTTAATCCCTTATGATTGTTCCTGTGCGGTTTGGTTCCTTGTGCTAAGGAAGAATATGGCCAAGGGGAAACCATAACCTGGTCAGCCCATCAAATCCATCCAGGCCTTGAATTAAATATTTCTTCCTTCAACCAACTCATCGATAAGCAAGAGGGAGTTCTCTTTTCATCCTCAGCAGCTTGACTTGCTGCTGAACTTTTCTAATACTGTTATTTCTTGTTTGTTTGTTTGTTTTTCTAACAGCATCAAGGCTGCCAGGGAAGACAGAATCACAGAATCATAGAATCATTAAGGCTGGAAAAGACCTCTGAGATCATCGAGTCCAACCTATGACCTACCACCACCACATCAGCTAAAACCTGCCACTAAGTGTGGCATCCAGTCTTTTCTTAAACATCTCCAGGGACGGCGACTCCACCACCTCCCTGAGAGCCCATCCCAGGGTTTTATCCCCCTTTCTGTGAGGAAGAGCTTCTGAATATCCAACCTAAACCTCCCTTGGTGCATCTTCAGGCTGTGCCCTCTTGTCCTGTCACAAATTGCCTGAGAGAAGAGCCCAGCCCCCTCCTGCCTACACCTTCCCTTCAGGGAGTTGTAGAGAGTGATAAGGTCCCCCCTGAGCCTCCTCTTCTCCAGGCTGAACAGCCCCAGCTCCCTCAGCCTCTCCTCAGAAGAATTCTCCTCCAGTCCCTTCCCCAGTCTGGTCTCTCTCCTCTGGACCCGCTCCAGCCCCTCCAGATCCTTCTTGCAGTGAGGGGCCCAGAGCTGCCCCCAGTGCTCGAGGTGAGGCCTCCCCAGTGCCGAGTCCAGGGGCAGAATTCCATCCCTAGTCCTGCTGGCCACACTAGTCCTGACACAGCCCAAGATGCCGTTGCCCTTCCGTGCCCCCTGGGCACAGCTGGCTCCTGTTCAGCCGCTGCCAACCAGCACTGCCAGGTCCCTCTCTACCGGGCCGCTCTCCAGCCACTCAGCCCCCAGGCTGGAGCGATACACGGGGTTGTTGTGCCCAAAGTGCTGAACCCTGCACTTGGCCTTGTTGAATCTCATACCATTGGCCTCAGCCCATTGACCCAGCCTGTCCAGGTCCCTCTGTAGCATCTTCTTACCCTCCAAGATATTGACACTGCTCCCCAATTTGGTGTTATCCGCAAAAAGACCAAGACTCATGGTGCTGTGAAAAGGATGCACACATCTAAGAGCCCGGCCACATTGCAGTCTGAGGTTGTGTGAGAAGCCAGCAATTCCTGTATCGTTACATCAGTTGTTGCTTCTCACCAATTTGGGTTTTTCTGAACATTTGCATGCAGTTCCTGCTCGACTCCTGAAGATGGCAAACGTGCCCTGTTATTATTATCCGTACATTGACATGCAGCTGTCCATAGGATGGCATGTGCACGGTGTTTTGTATTTCCCTGATGTTATAAAATCCCAAGCTCATCTAACTGCATGAACACGAGCATCTATTTCCCTGGGGAATCTAAGGATGTCTACAAATCACTCGGGGGTTTGCCTTTTTTTTCTTTTTTTTTCCTTTTTTTTTTTTTTAAAAAGTGATTTTAGTCATCGAAATAGATTTCTGATAGATCACAGAGTTATAGGATGGATTTGGTCGAAAGGGACCTTTCAAGGTCATCTAGCCCAACCCTCCTGAAGTGAGTAGAGACATCTTCAACTACATCAGGTTGCTCAGAGCCCCGTCCAACCTGACCTGAAGTGTTTCCAGGGATGGGGCACCTGGCACCTCTCTGGACAGCCTAAGCAAGTGTTTCACCGCTCTCAACATCAAAATTTCTTCTTCTCTCAGCTCTAAAATCTCCCTCTTTGACTTTAAAACCATCACCCCTTGTTGTGTTGCAACAGGCCCTGCTGAAAAGATTCTTAATTCTAGCCAAAATTAAGTGCAAGAATAAGAAAAGCTGTTGTCCAAGGCTGCCCAGCCCCGAAGAGAGGTCACCACGCTGCTTACTCAGCATGAGTGTGGCTTACACCTACTTTTCAGGATGTTCTGAGGTCCGTAAGAGCTTGTCATGGGTCACAGAGGGAATCTTATTGACTTTGCCACTCCTGGAAGGTGCTTGTCACGAGCACAGCGAGTGAGCCAGTGCTGTCTGCAGCAAGGTCTAGAAATCTGCTGAGGATGTGGGGTGTATGACACGGGATTTTACTGGCCAGTTCTAGGCATCAAAGTGGGAGTTTCTTCACAGCTGTGCTCCCGGGAACTCAAGCAGCCTCATGTGCGTTGAATGGTCCAAGGTCAGAACAAGTGAGGAATAAATGAGACCGAGTCACTAGATGGTAGCAAGGCCAATTCGCGTTACAGACCTGTGTGTAAGGAGGGAAGCAGGGATCCTAAACAAGGCAGGTGATCGGATAGGCAGGAAGACAGATGGACAGATAAGGAGAGAGAAAGATCTAAAAATGAGTAGATATCCAGATGTCCACAGAGACGGATGGATGGGTGGATGGGTGAATGGTCAGGAGGAGCCAGAGTAGCTGGTTCTGTGCACCCTCTTCTAACCTGGTATATGATTCCAGGTTTTGCTCTGCTTGTGACAAATGACCGTGGTAGATCCCCGTCTTAGCCTAAAATATTTCTCACTGAGCTCCTGGCTGTTTTTAACTCTCCGGTGCACATAGTTTGGGATGGACAGGCACAATGCTGACCCAGTAGCCTCAAACATGATTCCTGCTACTCCAGGGCTGCCCTGAACTGCCAGCAGATATGAGCTTCAGCTGCCACGTCTGTAGATGCGTGCAAATTTTTCATGTCATGGTTTAGCTCACTCTACAAGGTTTACTGTCCAAGTAAGCTTCAGAGAACACGGAGACAAGGCCAGGATGCCCAAGGCATCTTCCAGAGTCCAACAACAGACGCTGGAGCTGTCATTGAGTAGAACATTGAGCAAAGACAGAAAGGTCTTGGGGTCTCTGTCACTGGGCTGCCGAGGGAGCTTTGACATGTGCCTTCCCTTCTTTGTTTCTTTTCTTCCTCAGATGGCAAATAGGGCTCATGATTCCTGCATCACCAGGGAATTGTTTTGAGCTCTGTGGGTGCAATCAAGTACGACCAGAGAGCTTTGTAAAGGCTTAACAAGCAAGCAGCCTGTTTGACCTTGAGTATTCCTACAAGGGTCCAGGAGCAGTCCCAAACATCCAGCTATTCCCATTTGGGATTTCAGATTTCAGAAGCTAGCTTGACCAGCCTCGGAAAAAAAAGGTTCACCTTCACATCCCACACGCTCTTGCTGACAAGCATGAAATCAATGCGTTGATGCAAATGAATCCCACCACGGTGCTAATCTTGCCTTGGGGGGAAAACTGTAGACGGACAAGGCTCAGAGGGCTGCAGGGGTTGGAGATACCCATACGGTGGTGCTGTTGCTACGTAGCTGCTGCACCGACCTCTTGGTGTGTGGGAGCAGCCCAGACTGTTTGTTTAAAATCTCAACAACTTCAGAGCATCAAAAATGCATTTGACATTTTTTTTTTTTTTTTTNAATCATTTTGCATTTTTTTTTTTTTTTTTTTTTGTTATTTCACTAATTGCTAAACTCTCCGGGTTGTAAAAGGCTCGGGGTGTGGGATCCCTGCCAGCTTCTGCTGACGATGCCTCGTGCATCTCCGAGTTGTTTGCAGGAGAAAAAGGAGCGTGTTTTCCTGCGCCTACACTTTGGAGTTGGGGTGAAATGTGAGGAGAGTAGCTTGTGCTATGATCACAAAGCAGTTCTGGGCTTGCCCTTGCACAACACTTTCATAGAACCATAGAATCATAGAGGTTGGGAAAGACCCTTGGGATCATCGAGTCCAACTATCGACCCTACTCTGCAAAGTTCACCCCTAAACCATCTCCCCCAACACCATGTCTAAACACCCTTTAAACACGTCCAGTGATGGTGACCCAACCTCCTCCCTGGGCAGCCTATTCCAGTAGCTGACTATTCTTACTGTGAAAAATTTCTTTCTTACCTCCTGGCATACCAGGTGTTGCAGTTTCCTGAGGGCAGGTGTAGCAAAAAGTAGTTTGAAAGGGAGAAAACAAGATTTTTCTCAGATCACACACCAGGGCAACATCAGAACTCAGACCAAGACTCAGGCATCTTACTGCTTCCTAGACTGAGTCCTTTTCTTTCCATCTGCAAAATTATTTAACTATTCTGACTCTGGTAGGAAACCACAGAGTATCGATGAGGAAGAATCAGACATTTTCAGTCCAGCTGCTGTGGGCAGTAAAAGGTAGACTTGATGACTGGACACACCAAGCCCCACATAGGTCCAGCAGGGACAATCGCTCCTTGTGTGACAGTGGGTGTATTCAATGCATGGTCACTTATGGTCCTCCTTGGTCCTTCTCATCCTCATTTTGAGGCCACTGCTCACCTCACTTCAACACAGCGTAGGGAAGAAATGTTTTCTTGAGGAAACGTCTTTGTCAGGGCTGTTTGGGACTCGGTTGTGAATTTGTCAGCAAAGTGTTTTCGGCACTGGAAAGTACTATTTGTTTGACAAAGAAATATTCTGCAGAAATAATAAAGCTGTTTCAAGTCCAGGATGGATTTTGCAATCAAATCCAGGTAGAAAGCGGAGATCATCTAGAATAGACAAACTCTGCTAGTTAGGATATGCAATTAAGATGTGGGAGATACAGGATCAATCCTTTTAAGTCTTCTTTCCTTTTGCTTGAGCAGATGCTCCGTCCACAGTTACTGGTATCCAGATTGTACTTGTCTTTGTCGCTCCTCTTAGAACTGTTCCACTTTGGGTATAACTAATTATAAATTAATTGGGCCGGAGAGACACAGTGTCATGAAACGGTTCGATTTTGATGAATCGACAAATTCTTACAAACACTGTTTCATTAAAAAAAGTTTTGTGTTTTTTTTTTTTCTTTTTTCTTTTCCTAACTCCTTTATCAAATGCTTGGGTGTTTAGGACCAGCAGAAGATGAGCAATAGAAACCAGGAGAGATAATGGGAATTCTGATTAATATCTGCCATTTCCTCCTCTGTTAGCTGGAAAATCAATTAGAATAATCAACCCACAGTTGCTTGGAGTTATTATGGGGTATTTTGCTGAATAAGGTTTATATAAATGCATGTATATGATGCATCCTGAGCTGCATCCAGAACAGTGTGGCCAGCAGGTTGAGGGAGGGGATTGTGCCCCTTTGCTCCACTCCGGTAAGACCCCAATGTAATGTTGTGTCCAACTCTGGGGACCCCAGATTAAGTTAGACAGGGACTTGTTGGAGCAGGTCCAGAGGAGGTCACAAAGATGATCTGAGGGCTGGAATGTCTCTGTTGTGAGGTCAGGCTGAGAGAGTTTGAGTTGGTCAACCTGGAGAAGAAAAACCTCCTGGGAGACCTTCTAGTAGGCTTTCAATAATGAAGGGGGCTACAGGAAAGATG
>WEIS01095827.1:6298-18706 GCA_013389965.1 Todus mexicanus
AAAAAATTTTAAATACCTTTCCCCCCCCCCCCCCCTTACATTCAAGCTGCAAGCATGGATCCCTTTCTCTGATGTAAGGTTTCCTTAAGAATAGTTTGTGATGCAAGAAGTTCTAGTCAGAAGACACTTTGAAGCTGAATAGCTTTTTTAGCTTCAGTAAAACCAAAGTGCAATAACAAGCTGTAACATTCATATATCCCAAATAATTTCCAGTGCATATTCATTTAATCCCTTTATGGCTTTCTTCTCATGCCTGTCTGCAAAACCATTTTCCAACAGAAGTTGTTGCACAGCAGCTCCCCCTCCCCCGACACCGCCCCATTCCCTGGCTCTTGGTGGGTGCCTCTGCCCAAATCAGTGGGACAAATAGGTGTTTACTACAAAAGAAATACAGCTAATAACATTTCAGATAATTCACTTGGTGATAATAGCACCATTAAGAAAGTGGGGAGGGAAGGTGCAGAAGTGCTTGAGAAAGAGAGTAAAGGTTTTTAGGAGGGTTTGCTACTAGCCTGTAAGCTCTTTATATCTGGAAGCTAAACTTGTGCCTCCTATCCTCCACCCCTTTCCCTCTCTGGAAAAGGGCAGAAGACTCCCTCGTCCACTCAATCAACCCAGTTCAGTGAGACTAGCAAAGACCTGCCATTTTTCTTCCTCTTATTTTCTCTTTGTCTTTTCAAAAGATTTTGGGACGTCTGCTCCCTCTTATTTATCGCTGTGTTATTTGCCATCAGTGCTAATTCTCCTGGGGAAGTTTTCCCTTGGTGGTTGTATAGGAGTGATTGATTTCTCACGGTGGAGCTGTCTCTCTATTTCACTACTTGCACCACACCACAGAGAAGTGAGCCTCCTGCTTAGAAAGATGCTTCTCCTCCGAAAGAGGGGGACCTGGAGGCCCCCTCAGATTACAGAAAGTTTTTTCCCATAAGATGAAATCACTCTCAGAGCCCTCTGCCCCTTCCCAGCACCCCAGCACTGCTCACAAATTACAGTTGTCCCTCTCTGCACGATACAGTTTTTGTTGCATCTCCTCCCAGTTAGCTGCTCAGGCACACCCGGGTTGCTAACGAGCCCCATCATTAACCCCCTTAGGGCTGCTGGTGCCAGAAATCCAGCTCCTTCATTACAAGCCCCTGCAGGACCTTCTTTTACCACCCTCTCCTCTTTGTTCAAAAGTACTCTTTGTCTTCAAGGCAAAAGGAAGCACTTCCAGGAGTACAGACATTCAGTAAATCTAATTTTACATTGATTACCAAGGTGAGATAAGCAGAGCATCTTTCATTTGTGAGCATCAGCTGTGGCCCTTTGGAACTCTCACAGGTGTTTCCTGACCATGCATTCCCCTCGCAGCTGATGGCCAGTTGTGCACAGGTGTCACCTTAAACTTTTATACTTATTGTAATTGATCTTGGAGCAAAATCAGGTGTCTTTTGTTAGACATGTTGCCAAAAACATCTTTGCAGAGAGACTTTGGAAACAGCATCTTCCATGAAGGATGTGCTTAACCTGATATAATATCCTGAAGGTATTTCACAGAGGTGTTTCAGAGCTGGCCGGGACTGTGAGTATACAATTACTCTTCTACTTGGTTGATAATTGTTTGGTTGTCCTCCAAGTCCTGAGATTTAAGGTTTGCTACAGACTCCAGCCAAGTTTTTCTGCTGGCTTCATGCCAGCTCTAAAGTGAAAGGTTAAAGTTGGGTGCTCCCAAGGATCTGCTTGTGTGCTGCAGGGAGGACCCATGCTGTGCAACACGAGGATAATCTTAGTCTGTAAAGTATCACTGTGTAACAATTGACAGCCTTAAGGGGGCTTCACTCGTTGATTATGCTCAAAATCAGTGGAAACTCTTCAAGATAATCTCTCTGTATGACTCCCACTCTCCTGCACCCTGGGGATAGGCAGATATGGGAGAAGGAATCAACAAAGAGATTCTCCAAACGTGCAAGACAAGTTTCTGAGGCCAGTCTATGGAGTTTAGTTTTAGCTGTGACCTCCTGGAGTTACTCTGACCAAAGAAACAAACAGACATTTGCCCATCAGTTCTGCAGATCCTACTCGTGGTGGCAGTAGATATGGAGGCCCTGGAAGAGTAATAACCCTTATGTGCTGCAGCTGTGGTTGTATCGCTCTGACAAGTCACTGCCTGGACTTTTCTGTTCCTTTTTGGTGGTTTACCATCACTTATCACAGGTTCAACTCACACCATCTCCTTTGGAGATGTTGTGCAGAATACATTTCCCATGCTTACTGCTGCCCCCACAGCTGCTGTGTGATGGGATGCCCATCCCACTTGCATTCAGACATCTCATGCCTTCCTAAGCCTTTTCCACTCACCTTGGGGGATAATCTTTAAGTGACCATGTGGGAATTGTATCCAAAAAAACCCCCTCGTTGTTATGCAGGAGCACCAGAAGTGCTTCTAGAATTAGCAGCTACTCCAGGTTGCCCTGTTCATTTTGAAATGTGCCACTTCAAAGCCCTTCAAGGGCTTGATTTGGGAAGTAAATGGGATTCAGAACAGGTGAAACATTAAGTAATTATAAATTATTGGAACACTTCATGTTATGAAAGCCCTTCAAATAATTTTAAATTACTTTGTACTAATTGTGATCAGTGCTCCATTCATTTCCAAAGCCCTCTTCAAATGACAAGCCGTGGTATATTTTGGGAGCTGGAAACTAGTTCTTGGTTTAAAAAAAAAAACACAACACAAACACAAAAACCCCCAAAATTCCTTTTGGAATAATGCACTTCTGAAAAAAAGATCTGAAAAATGCATTTACTAGTTGGATTTCACAGGTTTTTCCATGTTACCTGGAGCAGCATACTGAAAACAAGTCAGCTGATACCCAAGTGGAGTATATTCCCAGTTACACCATTTGGGAATAATTCAACAAATGAAAGAGGAGATTAGAGAAGACCAGATAACCATGCTTCTGGCAAGAAACACAGGTGTTACTGGAGTGTGGAAGAGCACAACAGGCACCCTTCCCAGGCATCCTTCAGCCAGGAAAATATTTTTTATCATCCAAGCCAGCACCAGACCGCAAGCACTGATTGAATTTCCATTCTGCCTTGTAAAAACCTGCCTCTGGGAAGTGCTCTGGGCTTCCCCATGGGCCTCTGCAAATGGGACTTTTGGTGAGATGTGTTCATAAACCCTTGATGGTGCTAGGAATACTATGGTTTGGCTGCAGGTCTAGGCACCTTGGTGTTCTACATGTTGTAAAGGGTGATTTCTCACCTGCCTGAGGTCTCCTTGTCTTACAATGCAATGAATCATCATTTAGGGGTGTTTTTCTCACACAAAAACATCAAAATCAACCCCAATGATACATCAAGCCAGCTGAACTTGAGCTAAATGAATGCATAGCACCCACAAGCTATGTGAAGATGGTATAGAAGTTAACCAGAGAAGTTGTTTATTGTCCCATTAAGCTAGTATCACACATTATTTGCACTATCCTAACTGTACAAAAGTGTGTTATGAAACACTAATAATAAGATTAAGCCGTCCTATCTGATGAATGCTTGAGAAAATCTGTCTTTAGGTAAGCAAGTAGGCAGACAGCTTATGCAAATTCATACACAAAACTGTTAAAAAATGGTCCTGTAGTGTAATTAGTGTTCCTCTCACTGTGGAATAAATCATATTACTTGGAGATTTTTTTCCAAATCCATAATGAAGATGACTATATTGGGTGTCTTTGTCTTATTACCAGGCTTCAGAGTGTCCTTGCCAAACGCTTTATTGCATACTGTCCAGAAGGGACAAGCCAGGAGGTCAGAGATAGTATGGTTTGTGAATTGTAGGTTTAATGGTTAGAAAGCAGAATGTTCATGATGTTAAGATGAGCACAATCAACCTCTTTCAAGTGATTTTTGTGGCACTGCATTAAACGGGTTACTCATGTTCTGACTCAAAAGGAGGGCCTTTGCTTGAGTGAGAAAGTATTTTCTGTGTCCACTGAAAACACTAATGGAAATCACAGTGTTATGGGTCTTCCCATCTTCCTGCACCTCCTCTCCCTCCTGCTGCTGCTCCTCTTGGTGCTTGTGCAGCTCATTATTGTCTCGTTTCCTCATGAAAATGCTGAGAGCTTATGAAATTGGTGGTTTGAAGTACCAGGCCATGTCAACAAGCTCCTTAGTGTCTCCTTAGGGACGCTCAGTTTCAGGTCTTGAGCCCATGTATCTGTCTGTGCCCTGATTCAAGATGTGGAAGGAAAACCAACCCATTTGTTCCTTTTTCGAGTGAGGTCTTCAAGGTTGGAAGAGATTCACATTACCAAGCCTTTCCCCATTGGATTCATAATGCACCAACCCCACCAGCTACTTTAACACAAAAAAAAATAGCTGTAGGCAGCAGATATTTGTAGGAAGGTAATGTCTCTGAGTTTGCAGAGAGCCTGAAATGATGATGCTGGGATGTGAACCACCTTCATCAACCGCCTGGAAATACTGGCTCTAGAGCAGGATGATTCTTTACATGTCCCCATAAACACTTTTGGTAGACTAAACGAGGTGATGCGGAGAGAGATAGAGGAGAAGTAGGTTGGGAAGAAGGACTGAATGTTGTTGGGGTGAACAAACGGGAGAGAAAAAGAAGAAAGCAAAGAAACAATGAAGAAACAGAGAAATAGAGGAAAGGAACCAAAAAGTAAAACTTATGTTTCAGAGGGGAGCAGATGGGTGGTTGTACGACGACTGCACTTAAAACATCTGATTGCCTCCAGCAGCCACCTTCCCCTATACCAAAACACACTTCTAGTTAACATTGTTTGCAACTCTGCTATGATTTGAAGGATGAAGACTTCACATTTATTGTCACCTAAATGCCTTTGCTAGAAACTCAGCTATGGGGTGAGTTTGGCTGTCTGGTTCCTCCAGGCTGGTCTGGGCAGCCAGTCGGTGCCAAACCCGATTGCCAAATGTTGCCACCCTTCCCCTTACTGGCAGCAGTGGTTGGAGACTCTCTCCTCCTCCACTCAGCTAGCAATTTTCACAAAGCTTGCAGGAACTTAATTATCTTGGAGATATCATCTGCACATCCAAATGTTGATTGAAAAAAGCCACAGTTTAGAAAGGGTTACAGGAGACCTTGCCAACCAGCATGCCAACATCACTACCTTAAGAAATCAGACTGAAAATGTGGAGGAAAAATAGCACAAAATCAAAAAATGGCTAATTTACTAATTACAATAACGATAAAACTCGGTCATTAAAAAAGCAGTTAAAGCTGCAAATGAACAACTGCTTCAACAGTTATCCGTAACAGCATTTACAAGGCCCAAGTTCTCAAAACCCATGAAAATGAATAGCTCAGGATATCATAAATTTTATACTGCTCCCATAGCAAACCTGCACACAATATACCAGAAAATGCATATTTCATTACCCCTCAGCAGCCTTAGCTCCCATGCAGACTGCAGGCATTCTTTTCAGTGTAATTTTCTAATACGCACACAACTCAAAGCCTCTTTGTGAAAGAAACATAAAAATGATGCATGCTCATATTAAAGACTCATATTTATCACTCTCAAATGTAAGTTCACGTACATGCTTAACGTTACCATAAATCAACAGCGCTCTCCGTTAAACCATATATACAACCTTATTATAGAGTAAAGCTATTTATGAACACTAGAGGAAGTAATCCAACCATAATCTGAAAAAATATTTGTTAAAAATATTTCCTATCTATCTGCATGAATTACTCAACGGATACATCATAAAAGCAAAATAAAAGCAAAACCCACCAATTAGAAATATGCAAGGACTTCCAGCTCAAGGAGACGGTATTAGGAGGAGGAAGCATTTATTTCATATTTAATAAAAGCAGTGGCCTTAGTTAATTGCACTCCTCAAGTTGGTATTTGAGTCTTTGAGGATCCTCCACAAAGTCTGGACAAAAGAAGAAAACCTCTTTCAAAAATAGTTTTGATGATATTTCAACTTGGAAAGTAAATTCCTTTGCTTCTGTTGAAAATTAGTATTTCTTATGTAAAACAAACAAACAAACAAACAAACACCACCACATGAAAGCTGGATCTGTTTCTACTTCATGGGGTGAAAAGGAGGCAGAAGCAGCATCCTGACCACCTTGGGCTACCCTTTGCAACCAGGGACCCACCTCCTGCTTCTCACACCGGCTAAAAAGAACTCCAGCCAAGGTGAGAAGAAGAATCATGTCTCCCTTCATCCCTGTCCTGGCTCCAGGCAAAGACAGATGCGATTTCGGGGCTTGCAGGAAGGGAAGAATAGCTCCCCACAATCTCAACCACAGCCTCTTGCTGATATTCTGTGATGCTGTGGCTAACAGCTCATTAGTATTGAAATTGGTTCATATATAGTTCACTTGCAATTTAGGCTCCAATAAGCTTCCTATTTAGACCCTGCAATGCTACGAATTTATGCCCAGCTGAAACTTGTTACAATGCTGTTGCATAGACATCCAATTTCATAGAGAGATAAGATATAGATCTGCTGTACTCTGGTGATTCTCTTTCAGAAGTGTACCTTGTCAGGCCATAATTTGATATTCTTTTACTATTTCTAAGGGGAGGTGGAGGGAAAAACCCTTTAATTTAAAATAAAAAATAAAAAAAAATCACATTTTCACCCTTTTGTTCAGTAATGACACAAATAGTAAAATGTTCAGATTACATCAGGGAATGGAAAAGCCCCACGGAGAAAAGACACTGACAAAAGCTTCATTTTCAGGTAAAATTGCATGAAGCTTGGGGCACTGCATACTCTTAGCAATGTTATTTTTTTTTCCCCCTGCCTTTCATCCCAATGCATTCCTCTGAATGTTAATAGATTTTACAATGGGACATTTAAAAGGACTGCAGAGAAATAGGGTTTTATCCGCTGTAATGTCTTCCAGAAATCTCAAAGCAATTTACAACTGTGAATAATACACAAGTAGTTTGGTGAGAGCAGGGGCCAGCAAATCGAATGCTGACTCCAGCTGCAGCTTGCATCCTGCTATAAAATCAGTTTTAATCAGGATGCTTTGGTAATATATATATATATATATGTTTTATTTTTGCTAAAGTTGCTTGATATTTTTTATTCCTGCCTTGACAACCATCAGGGTAAAAGGGAAGGGGGTAGTCCAAAGGATGATATCCTTACCACAGCTATTCCAGAGAATGGCACAGGCTAGGATTTAAGAAGTTCCAGGTCAGATTTTGTGTATACGTATGCCACTCTTGGAGGACAGACTCTGCACTTCTATGGTGCCCTCAAATCCAGAAATGGGCTGTATACAAGTTAAGAGACAACTAGCGCCTCGTTATAAAGTGGGAGTGTTGTTTTGAAACAGTACTTATAGAAAATAACCTTTATGGTCATTGGGATTGGGAGGGCACCAATCAAAGTGGAGTGTTCCCAGTTTTGTTTGCATGGTGAATGAGTGTTTAGCAGCGGCCCTATAGCCCACACTACCGTGGCCAGGCACCAGCATTGAAATTCCCACACTCACCCCCCTTGTATATTTGCAGATGAGAGGGCATTACAAACAAACAGCAGGGAGATGTGCAGCCAGAACCATTCAGAGCCTGGGATAAAAGAAGGGGGAGTCAGTGTGAAATCCTGAGAACAAGACACTGCATTGGATGTGCTGAAGAGATGGTGAGAAAATGTATCACGTACAACCTGAACACCACTTTGGTTTCATCTGCATGAGCAGGACATGGGGACTTCTCGTCTTGCAACAGTGAAATTCGTTGTGTAGGGCCCTTTTTCCATTTGCATCTGGCCATAAGGCAAACTACTGGATATCACTTCAGATGTACGTCTTTTTCAAGAGTTCTCTTCTGCCACTAGATGGCCAGGGGAACATAGGCAGAGGAGTGTGGTCCTGCTCATGGAAGCAAAGTAGCCAGGAGCTTCTTGATCTCTTTCCAAGGCAACTGCACAGGTTTGAGTTTGGACCTGGCTGGTCAGGAGACTTCTTACTCCTCACGTCAGATTGTGCTCACCGGGATCATGCTGAGATGAGGATGTTTAGAACTCAAATAGAAGAACTATGCCATGATGTCATAAAATGCATCTGGACTGGCAGACAGTTTCTTGATGGGCACCACCACCACTCTCCCAACCCAATGGGATTTCTGGTAGCCCAAGCTCAGCTGCTCTTAGGAGAATGATACCCACTACCACTGCCTGATAGGCAGCACTCTATAACAAAGAAGGGCCCACAAGGCAAATACTTGGGGAGCAACAGCCTCTTAACTGTTGTTTGCCCCAGCAACTTTTCATACACAAACTCTTCTGAACCTGTTCATCTTATTCCAACTCAGGGTGTAGCTCTCATTAGACTTTATGTGACCAAGAGGTCATTAGTCTGTCCAGCCTGGAGACAAGAGCACCCCAGGTTATCCAAGCAGTATCTGCCTGCAAGGTCTCACTGCACCTGAGATATTGCAGTGCCGGTAACTTTGTGTTATAAGAGCCTTCTTTTTCTTCTCCGTCTAGAGCTCATGATTTAAACCTTATCAATGCTGCTAAACTTTTTAATGTATATCAATTGGGTAAAGTTCACAAACAAAGCAGGAATCGATTGGTGGGATAATAAAGTATTGATCACGTTGACGCTAACCGATGAACCTTTAAATCAATAATGAACACAGATCACATTCTCGTAGCACATTCAGTTACTGTTCACTCAGTGGCATGCTCTGTGGGATGGCAGGTGGGAAGAGAAAACCATTTCATAGCTCCACGTATTTTGCAAAGCACTGCAGCAGGCACTGTTTAATGAATGTGTTTCTCTAGGTGCCAAGCACTTCTCAGATGGGCTCTCCATTTCTGTCATCACCTTCTTAGCCTTTTCTAAGCCTGTATCTGGCTGGATTTTCTCTCTGTAATGTTGACAGGGAGAAATACTCTTTTGCAGTTGCGTGTGCAGTGTATGAGTATTTGTCTACCTGTGCCAGGAATCCCTCAGCCGTCAAAGGGATGCATGTCTGGTTTCACAGCAGAATCATGTGAAGGATTTGCCATCCTAAACTGGAAACTTGGTCTTTTGCTGTCAGGCTCCCTGCTTAAAGCAGAAAGTTTGTTCCCAAGAGAAGAGGGACATGAATATCAGTACTATTTTTGATCGCACTATTGATTGTACCTGTATTAATAGGCACAAGCACAACTGTGTATAAGCTGGACTTGGACGAGTTTAAGATAGGAATGAGAAGGAATTTTCTAACCATGAGCCTCCTGAGACTCTAGCTGAGCCCTTCTGAAGAGAGAAAACACTTTCAGTGTAGGTACAGGGCAGCAGGATCCTGCCTATGCTGGGGAGCACTATAGCCTGAAGTCAGCTGCTTTCAGGAGGTCCAGGCATCTGTGTTTCCTGTAATCCTCTGCTGTACTGCAGCCTGCACCTCCCACCCAGTGCAGCAAGGCCAAACTCAGGCAACAGCTGTTTCCTAAAATCCATGAAACTGCACAATTTCCACCACCAACGGCTTGACTTTACACCTCGTGCTTCCTGTAAACACTGACATACCAGTGCACAAGCATTGGGAGGGGAAGGTCCACCCCAACTGATGTCTCACCCACTGCTGTGGGGCTCTCCAGAGAAGCAGGGGCATGTTTCTCTCTGCCCTCAATTGCTGTATCTGAAAATAATGAACAACTCTGTTTTCATATATCAGAGAGGAAAGCTGACCCCCTGCCTGGTCCAGACATGGCTGTGATATCAAATTGTTCTTTTAGAAGAGCATTTACTCTTTCCAAAGGTTTAAGAGAGCAGGAGGTAGCTCATTCAGTTATTCACTTGGACTCGGAGCTGTTAGACATGGATCTTAATGGATAGTATTGATTGAAAGAAACAAAGCAGTGGTTTTCTTTCTTTCTATCAAGGGATTTCTAGGCTCAGATAGTAAGAGTTTGCTGGCTCACGCTCTTAACAACAAAATACTATATTACAAGATCTCCAGAAGTCTCTCAGGATAGCACAGCAATGAAAGAAAGAAATGTGCAGGGTGTTAATGGGATAACAAATTAATAGAGAATAGGATTAGCAAGGGACACAGGCTGGTACCAGGGCTCCTGAGGTCTCTGGTGTCGAGGTTTAATCCATTCTTGGCATGTTGTCCTTGCTGACAGATGAACACAATGGGAATCCACCTAATTCCTGGTGCAAATGGGATCCCAAATGGCAGCTGGGACAGTGACAGCATTGTCAGTGGCCAAAATACAATTTTAAGGGATATCAGTGCTTGCATTACCTGGAAAGCCAGTGTAATTCTGTCCTGTAGTGTCTGAGAACTGTGATGAAGCAGCAGGCTTGGAAACAGTTTTAAAATCATTACATGACTCTCTGTTGTCCCATGCAATTTCTCCATCCATCTGCCAGTCATTTTAAAAGGTCAAGAGCAAGGGCATGCAAGTTTGAGAACCTGAGACTCACTGCTGCATCTAATTCTGGTTTGCTGACATTCATAGGCAGATGGCTCTGGCCACCAAGGCTTCCTGAGCAGACCATCCTTACTTGGACAATTGACTGGGTGCACCAGGCTGGGCTACCTTATAAGCCATTGCAGAGGTGACAATGGAAACCAAAACCATTGCCATTGTCATCTTCCTCACCAAAAGACTTTGGAATCCCATCTCCAACTTCAGGATCCACATGGACTTGGTAGAGGCTAGTTTTACCAGCAGAATAACCTATGCCCTTTCTTGTTGCCCCTGTGGGTATCAGCTCCTGAGTATTCGGGAAGGCTGCAGAAGCTGTGATGCCTATCTTGCATTGTATTTGATTGCAAATTTCCAAATATTTCAACTAGGACTGGGTGTACAAATTCTCTTGGCAGCTTTTTACATTTCAGTCCACTACTTCTGCCACCTCGGGTGCCTTTGAAAGTTCTCCTGACTCTCATAAAATATTGCTGTAAGAAACCCTAATATCACACTCTCCACAAGCTGTTCAATCGCTACTGGCACAAAGAAAACCAAAAGGGTTTTCATGTCTATTCTTTAATAGTGAGAAGAGAGATGGGTCACAGCATGGGACCTTTCATTGTATTTAATGGTGATGCTGATTTTGGATGGGCCATGAAGATCACCAAAGTTTTGGAGGGATAACTATACTCCCCTTGCTCCCCCTGCCCCAGTACCCTTGGCAGTGGTGCTTGGTTGTGAGTGCAATGCTCTGCAATCCAGGAGTGTTAACACCTCCTTGACAATATTCTGTCTCTCTCTGACTTTGATGAGTCATTTATTATTTCTGCTTTTTTTAAGGGTCCCCTGTCTTTCCTAGATCATGTTAACAAGACAGCTGTGGAGAATGGTGGCCCTAGGGATCTTCATTAGTTCCTCCCAGATTTATGTTCCCTGCTAGTTCAGTACAGTGTTTTGGGCATGACTGCTCTATGATGGGGTCACAGTGAGTTTCCAGAGGTCGAGACCTTGATCCTTTTATTTATAGCTAAATAGGAGAGGAGCTCTACAACTGTGAAGTCATTGCAGGGCTTCAGTAAGGAAAATGCTGGCAAGAGGAGAGGTATCTTCACAACCATGCTTGGGATCTACACAGTGCCCTGGATATAAGGAGGTGCTGAAGGATGGAGCTCCAAAGGATTTACAAAGCCAGTGTTTGGTCTTACAGAAGAATGTGTAAAAGATGGAGGCCAAATACTTGGACTCCCATTGCTCAAGGGTGTGAGACTGGTGTTGCCTTTCAGGTAGATCCGAGGAGGGGAGGAGGGGAGGCCCATTTCCATGTATCCCTTAGAAATTGGGATCTTGCAAAAGTTTTACATCCATCCTGCTTTGGAGCTAAACACACAAGGTCGCACTCACCCGCTATGGGTTATATTCATTCTTCCCAGAAGAGAGATGAGTGGGAGACTTGAGCATGGTCTCTCACCAAGCTGACCTACACTTTTGAGCACTGAGCTTTAAAGCAGGCTGCAATGATAACTTCTATTCTCTCCTCACTGCTTTATTTCCCCATATAGGCAGCTTTGGACTGCTCTTTTCATCCTCATCCTTACACCCACTTGCAAGAGCACACCTGGTGCCTCCCACCACCTTCCCTGGTACAGCTGACCTCACCTCCATAGGGGCACCTCCAGCACCATCCTTTTTTTTTTTCAGATGCTCTCACTGCTGCTGACAGTAAATTTGCTCTTGGTTAGCAATGGAAATGCTACCACCTTCAGGATTCCCTCACACCTCTCTTCTCCCACCAGGGACAGGGAAGCTCACACACCACAAGTACTCTCAACATTAGGTCTACTGATGAGCCTAAAGGGCAATGAGTAGGTTACCAGAAAAAGCCCCCTCATCAAATACTCAGCTGGGAGGAATAATCATGGCTGCATTCAAATGAATACATCTTGATGTACAGCACTGGGTCCACGCTAATTTGGAGCAGCTGGGGCCAGGCTTGTG
>WEIS01095838.1:349-30234 GCA_013389965.1 Todus mexicanus
TCTAAAGTCAGTATACTGTGCAGTGGGAACATACCAGCTTTCTTGGAGCCAGGTTTCACATCATAAACATGGGATTGCATTTCACCACAAGAGTATAGGAAAGCCTGTATGGTGAAACCTTTTTTGTTGCCAAGACTGTGATACTGTTTAATGGCTAAAACCTCAAAGAAGCTTGAACAGCAGGGAGCCTACATTCAGTTGAAGTGCAATGTTGGTGCCTAATCCCCATAGCCTCCTTAAAAAAAAATCATCTCTTATTTCTAGGACTAGCAATCCAATGCCTTTCACGAGAACTAAATGCATATAAATAGAATTTTTCAAATGTATGTGCAGTGTTAAGTGTTGTCAGGATCAACCTTGGCTGTTTTAGTCTGGGTTTGTTTTTAAACCTGACCTTCAAACATGCATCTCTCTAAATGCATTTGTGGCTGCACTTTTTTTGTTGTGTTTTTTTGAGATCATGTTTTTGTTATATAGCAGAAGAAAGGGGAATACTGAAGCAATGCCTCTTGGAATGCAAGTGGAACTGTTTAGACTCTTTTCCTTTACAGCACAGCTTTGTGATCTATAACCATCCAGTATTTAGAAAGAAAGGATATCATGATATTATGAGCTATACTCTTCTCTTGTTATTCACTTCATGTTAGTAAGCTGCTGTTCTGTAAACTCTTGGGAACAGCCCTGGAATGTACAGACGACTTCCATCCCAGCAGCAAAAAAAAATATCTGTTTACATCAAAAAAAAAAAAAGAAACAAATATATATATATATCTTCCTAAATTTCTATTATTTATGTAATTTGTGTTTACTTTTTGGAGAATACTTGGATTATTTATAATAGTTATACAGTAAACTCTTGTGGCCTTTAAAGAGGTATGTGGATTAATGACTTCTCAAAGAATTGTTTTACAAGAGTACTGTGGTATTTTTAGAATGAGTGCTTAGTTAAAATGGTCACTAAGGGCTTGTTATTCATATAGGCATCTTTTGTGCAAAACCTGCCTATGTTTTATTATCTGTGCATTCTGACTTGATTCAGTAATGTACCTTTGTATACAGACATATAGCATTAAGCGTATGAATAGGTCCAGCTGTTGTGAAGTTAGTTTTGTTCCCTACAATAAAGTACCGAATTAGCCCTTTAAGGACCGTATGACTATGATGCAAAATAGATTCAAAGGGATCGTTTGGTTTTATATAAAAAGTGAGGTGTGCAAGGGGTTTTTTTGGTGGGGGTTCTTTTTTAGTTTAAGAGTGGAATATATGTTTTCTTTAGCTGTAAAAGCACAATCAAGGCAACATGATAAGTGAGTCAGTGTTGTAAAAGTAAAACTAATTTTGCCTTCACTCACATGAGCTATAGAAGGAGGAAGCTTTATTGTCCCTGGGAAGGTGATAAGGCAGAGTAATTGTATATTATACTGTCCTGGAACATCTGCCTGAAGACTGTTGGAGCAATTCATCTATCATGGACGATACAGCATGTTTTGTCTTTCTGCTTTAACCCATCCCCACTGCTGGCCTGCACGAAGGTTTTGATAGGGACTGTGCCTGGGCTGGGGCTCACATTAATCAGTCCCCTTGTTCAACACTCCAGCTGACATAATTACAACCTGCGCACAGCAGTTATTCAAGTCGAGTCCTTGTCACTCGTGGTGCGAAACTACACAGCTCAGATCCCGAAGGAGATTGCCTTATCACACAGAACAAGGGCTCACAGGAGTTGAAGAGAATAGAAATGGGAAAATGTCTTCCGGGAGTACTATATATTCCTTTAAAATAAGACATTTGAGAGACTTACAAGGGACAAAGAGAAGCATTGTGCAAGGTCTGAAATGAACAGGTTATTATTTTTAAAAGGATTACATGGGCCATTTTTGTGAAATGGACATGGATTATTAAATAAATTCAGTGGTCTCTCTCTTATCATTCAGTGACTCTGCCCTATTAGTTTTCTTCAGAAGTGATAAAATAGTTTTTGACTTGTATAAGCTTTAAGTATCTCTCAGTAGAAATCATCAGAACACAACTAATAAAAGTACACGTATTATACCAGTGAAATTGGCACACGCGTTGGGCAGATCTGCAAGGATCAGAGTTAAGGGTGAAGGAAGCAGCATGCAAAAGGGCTTTCGAAGATGAGCAAGTTCATTAGTTTCTGCTATAGTACGATACCGGAATGTGAAAGACGAAGCCAAAGAACAACTTTCATATTTTACAATTTTTCTCTCTTTTCACGTTAACCCTCTGTGGGGAAAAAAGGCAAGTCCATAAAACTAGCCATATTAGATAAAAGAAGTTTATTTTCATGTAATATGATGGGATTTATTTTTATGTGGTGGGGTTTTTTTCTTTAAGACAGAGCCTTTTCATCCATGATCACAAGATAATTTATTTGGCATTGGCCTGTAAAATTCCTCAATATGACAGAATTTCATTGGCATTCAGAAGACTTTTCCCTAGTGTTTAATTTTTTTTCTTCTTGGGTACGAGATCAGCTTTTTGAAGCAATACAATTTAGACAGTTCCTACTCTTCTCAATCGATAGATTTACAGTGTTGCCCTGATTTCTCATCTACTTAAAATACTGTATCTAATATTTAGACATAATTATGTATGGTTGAAAGAACAGTAATTTATCTGTTCTGAGTGGTCCAATTTTAAGCTAATACTTTTACAAGACAGTTTATCTGGGACTTCGGATAGTCTGAAGTAGAAGTGCTAGAACATCTTCTACATTTTACTCATGCATTAGGTGTGCTCCCTAAGTCAGATATATAGATCAGTGCTTTTATTCCACAGCATTCCATTTCAGTACCTCTTGGTGAAGAGCACAGCACAGTGAACTCGTTATGTAGGTCCACTGTGAAAATCTAGCTACATGAAAACTACTGCTTCTTACTGAGCAACAGGGCGCCCTTGTAGGCAAATGTACTTTTGTAGGAACAAAAATTAAGTTTTGCTTGCTCCCAACGCTTAAAACCAGTTCTGCTGGGGTGAGTGATGACTGTGAAGTAAGCTCAAAGTACAGAGCCAAATGCTGCATTTACTTATATTTGTGCAGACAATGACATTATGAGGACATAATCTGAAAAGAATGATGTTTCTCCAATATATACTTTCAAGGCAGATTTTAAATCAGATAATCAATCATACCTCCAACTGAAGAACCAAATTTGACTTTGAGAACCTAAGATGGTTTTGCAGTATTGACAGCCAGGAAGAATGTATTTTAATTTGCAGACTGAACAAATTTCCATGACATCATGGAAACACAATAAATGTCTGACCTCATAATGACATTTTTCAAACTTCAACTGTACTTCTTGTAGACTTTGAGCCTGGAAAAAGCCTTAAGCTCAGCTAGTCTGACCTTCTGCATAAAACAAACTGCATAGTGTTTTTCCAGTTTGGTCTGTACCAATCCTCTTGCATTGACTAAATTTTATCGTCTGGACAAGTATTAAAGTTTGATCTGAAAACATTCGAAGTTGGAGAACCCCCTGACACACACACCTCTTGTGTGAAAGGTTAATTGTTGTAAGTGCTGAAGAAATTGTGCTTTGGTTCTCATTTGAATTTGACTGTAACTTGTCATTGGTTTCAGTTTTGTTACAGGTTTTCTCTGAGTTAAGGTGTCCCTTAATCACACATTGCTCCCTGTTAAGTTGCTCACGCCCCAAGCTCAAATGTAATGAGCAAAACCAGAGGGTTTATGTTTTTAATTTAAGTGGGTTTTGGTGGGGTTTATTCCCCCTTAACTTCCATTTCTGTTTATAATAATTTTTTGGCTGTTTGTTCCCTTTTTAAAATGTAGGCGATAATGCAGGAAGTAGATATTCTAGAATTCGTTTCTCCAGTGTCGTAAAAAGACTATAACATCCTTACATTTGCTTGCTACTTACACATCTAAAGATGACACGGGACCTTTCTGCTTACAGCATCGCACTGGAAGCTCACATTTAAACCACCGCTCCACTAATCCCTAAATCATTTTCAATGTCACAGCTCTTTACAGCGTTCTCGTGTTCTTTAAGCTACTTGCATGCGTTGTGCAGAGGTGGGGGACCTAATGTCTGCTTGTATGTGTATATGTTTTGATGGACCATGTGAAACCGCTCTGTATGGCTACAGTGTCATCGTTGTTAATCGTACCACCAATTGCTGTGTCCTCTGCAAATTTTATTAGCGGGGATTTTGTCTGTACTTCTGGCATGCGTAACAAAAAAGTGAATCTTTCAGATAATTAATGCTTATTCCATTGGTAAATTGGAAGATTTGAAATGACGAAGAACACGACCATCTCTTTTTGCATGGGGGGTTGAGGCTGGGATAGGGCAAGAAAAGGCAATGTATTAGCATTTAAAAACCCTACGCTGAGCAGAGATCGTACAGACCACAGTGCCCTGGGTGTGAATCCAGGCTGCAAAGCAACAGGATCTGTCCTCTAGGGAGCTGTGTTGTCACTAAAGTGGCTGAAGGAACTGACACAAAGGCCAGTTGGAAGAAGTGCCATCTGCATCTGAGATTGACAGGCAGCCTTTGGGGTCTGTTGCTATCATTTCTGACTCCAGCAACATTAGAAGCCCAGCTTCATCTTTGTGCAGCCTGTAGACTCCACTCCATCTGCACTTTTATATTTGTGGAAATACTTTATGAGTTCCTGAGGATACACAAACAGATTCTACAGAATTGTTCCATTACTTTATGTGGTCATTAAAAGAAGTACAATGGGGGGGGGAGGGGGGGGATTGATGTTGAAAGGAAATGTGTGTCTTCAATTCAATTCATTTTGGTAGGTTGTTGGGGTTTTTTTAAATGGATACTTTCCATGGCCTCATTTCAGTGAGGTATTTGATCATGTACATAAATTTAAGCTTGTGAGTCATTCTTTTGAAGTCAATAGGCTGCTTGTACTTAAGCTGCACAAGTGCATAAGTACCTGGCTAAATCAGGGCCTCTGATACTTAAAGCCTGGTCTCCATCCTTACACCGCTGCAGAGATGCTGTTTCTCAGACCAACTTCTCTTTTCTGCCGTCTGCTCCAGCAAGAAAGGAAAGGGGGAGGGAGGAAGCCTGTGAACAATGGAGTGATTATTCTCCATTACTGTGAAATAGATGAACCCCACCTGCTCTTGCTGCCACTTAAACCTTGGCTGACATGGTGCAGCAGCGCCCGGTGCACAGCAGAGCCCTGCATCCCTCCCGCTGCAGGCAGGTGGGTCCAGAGGCCCCTTGAGCCTGGCCATTGCAGAGCCCACTCTGCTGGCTGCTCTGAGTTCTAGCAAAAGTTAGGGAGAGTTTTCAGCAGCAGATCAGCCCTGGGAAAAATTGGGGGGGTTGGTTTTGCTTTTTTTTTTCATGTCTAGTTAGTAGAAGGAGGCACTGAAGTGGCCTCCAAGGAGCTACTGGGACAGGCTCAGAAGCTGAGCAGCCCAGCCCTGCAGGACACTGCTGAGGGCAGTGGTCCCCACAGCACAGCTGAGCCACGTCTCCCTGCCTTTCTGCGCCCTTTCCACCTGCTCCTCCTAAGTCTAGTTGCTTGGATATAATTTTCCTCTCTATTTCTTTCCCTTCCTCTAGAAAGCAGAACTAATGGAAGCATTTAAGGCAAGAAGCCACTGTTTCCTCGAAATCACAGATTATTTTTTTTTTGAAAAATCAGGTTTTCTTGTGAAGCGTGTTGTGAACTGAACTTTTTTTTTACTTCTATTTTCGAGAAAAAAATATTCTGACTAAAAATTGATTAGGAGATACAAATGCCAGCACTGGGTTTATACATTGGTTGTTGTTCATTGTGCAGGGTTGTAGCCAAGCTTTACAGATTCCTCAGAGGTAGCCGAGACTAGACTACATCATGTATAATTTCTCTTCAGAATCTCCAATAACCCTGAATTTGCCTTTAAAAGAGTACATTTTGTCTATCATAATCAACTCCTTGTATCACACGTATTTGTAACAATCACTTAATTGAAACTGGAAAATTTTATTCTAGTATATTGTAAATATAATGGTAAATCCGAGGCCAGATTACAATTTGGACATGTCAGTCTGCTGAACTGAGCTGAGACACGAGCAGTAATTATCAATCTTCCATCATTTTCGGTGCTGACGCACAAGTTTTTGCTGCTTCCCTACAGAGCTCTGCTACTTTTTAGCAGCCAGCATTGGACATCTGTCACACATACTGTATGTCATAACAAATAGATCATTACAGAAAAAAAAATGCAATGCTATAAATGTAGAAAAGCAGAAAACATTACGATTATTATCCCTGGGTGTTACCATAATCCTGTCAGAATAAATCCCAAATACATTTTTATTATTTTCTTTGTGAAACTGACTGTATCGTAAAATCTCATTAAAACACGTAAATGTAGTGTGCTCTCTTTTATGAGCTACTTCATATTTTCTGAGGGGCAATACATGCAATACATGCCAGTACATGTGAAAAGTGGCCATACATGTGGCCACCAGATTGTCGGGCATGTATTCTAATGATGCTTTGGATGTGTATTTTGGTCAGTTTAGCTTGGTATGGTAGAAAAGCATCAATTGTGGGCAAACATTCACTGCAGAAAGAGCTGTAGTAGTAAAGACGTTGCTGTGTCCTATCAGTTCATTGCCACTGTCCACCAGAGGTCTTTCTGGACAGCATAGAGAGATGTTTGCCAGCAGTGGCACAGGCAGAACTGAGCTGGCACTGGGTGCGTTGTAGTTGGCCTCCTGAGCTCCCAAGGAGCTGTATGCTGCTGGTTCTAGCAATAGTGTCATAAGTCTCTTGATAATTGAGGTTGGTTGCAGAGCACTAGCACTTGTATTCGTGTGATTGTTCCCCCAGACATTTAAAATCTCACTAAAAGGTAGGCTTTTTGCTTTTAAAGGCAAAGAGCACGAAAAAAAGTAACCCAGGTGCATACAAGTAATAAGAAGAATGAGAAAATACACAGCTACAAAAATGATCAGAGGGCTGGAGCACCCCTCCTGTAAGGAAAGGCCGAGAATGTTGGGGTTGTTCAGCCTGGAGAAGAGAAGGATCCAAGGAGACCTTATAGAGGCCTTTCAGTACTTAAAGGTGGCAGGAAAGATGGGGACAATCTTTTTAGCAGGGCCTGGTGCGACAGGGCAAGGGGTAATGGTTTAAAACTAAAGGAGGGTAGATTTATGCTAGAGAGAAGGAAGAAATGTTTTACAATGAGGATGGCAAAACACGGGAACAGGTTGTCCAGAGAAGGGGTAGATGCCCCATCCTTGGAACCATTCAAGCTAAGGTTGGACAGGGCTCTGAGCAACCTGATCTAGTTGAGGATGTCCCTGCTCACTGCAGGGGGGTTGGACTAGATGACCTTGAAAGGTCCCTTCCAACCCAAGCCATTCTGTGATTCTGTTCTATGAAAAGGCACCACATTTCTTGTATACATATGCACTTTTATTTATATGTTAATGTCTAAATAACTGCAGTTTTGCAATGATAGTTTCAACGTATTCCATTATAATATCATGGCCAAGAACTCATTCTATTTCTTGTTATTTCTTGGCAGTACTGTATTGACCTGTAGCACAGAGGAGGTAAGCCAGGACTTTAATTTTTAAACTTGTGGTCTCAACTGAGTGCCAGTGGTGTATGCAGGTTGTGTATAATGTTGTTGCTAGTTTGCATTAACCGGCAATCAGTTCAGTTTATTTTAAAAGCAGAAACATAAATCAATCTTGAGTATGCTGGGAAGAACTTTGGATTGGTTTGTTTGTCTGGATTTTTGCTTAGTAGAAGCTGGGCAGAGTGACTGTCATTGTGAAGGTTTTGATTGAATAAGCCTGTCTGTATAATGTAATTACCACAGATTGAGATATTTATTTCTTTTCTGTCAAAAAACTATTGCCCATTTTGTTGTTTACTGTCACTCTACTGAATGCTCGTTTTCATACAGTTTAATGGAAGTAAGAAATAAAGGCAGGCTAGAAGGGCTGCATTTTGGGAAGCAGTAATGCTGAAAATAACCTGAAAGTTTCCTGCATTTAAATGAATGAGCAGGAGCTCTTTGTGCTTCCAGGAGTATTCAGGAGCTCCCAGAACTCCTGGCTGGAGCTGGGGAATACCGAGTCTGAGGAAAGTCATGGCATCCAACTATGCAGCACAGGTGTAAGACGCGCTCTATTATCCAAAGCTTAAAACAAAATTTACAACTGAAAAGAGTTTAGGAAGAATGTGATGGTTTCCCACAATGGGATGAAAGGAACTGGGTCCTTGTAGCTCATCCGCTAGAGGTGCAGATAGCAAAGGATTCCTCAGCTAAGCAAAAAGTGTTGGAAATGCAACACTATCTGTTAGCTGGATGAAGGAGTATAAGAAATATGACAGTTTTTAAAAGCGAGAGTGATCAGCTGTAGAGTAATTTGCCTCTGATTTTCAGCGTGTGCCCGCGATTCCCTGCTGCTTTCCATCAGGTTTCAGTGCATCTCTGTAAATCGTGGTTTAGTAGCAAAAAGAGTTAGGGTTTGAGGAAAGAATCGCTGAGCAAACTTTTTTATGAACGGTGCCATCCATGGGGTCCAGCTGAACGTTCCGTGTGACTTTGCATTTCTAAAGATCTACGGCTCTCCTTTTCTAGCGTAATCACATAATTGCACTTCTGATTTAAAGACAGTTTTTCAAGTTAGATGGCATTTTCTGTGAAAGAAACACCTTCAAATTTTTGGTAACTGGAGGTTAAGAATCTATGATGATGCATACTGCTTTCAGGAGAGGTTTGCTTTCATCATAACTGCTTTTATTTCTGGAATAAAGTATCTGGGGACTTCACTATTCTTCAATCAAAATGCTGCCATTTCTGTGTACTTCTTGAGGATTACATAGTGGGGTATAAACAGTGCAGAAGACCTTCAGAGTGTTCTCCATATGAGAGAGAGCTTGATTCATACTGACGAACGAGGGGAAAATAGAAATCTTTTTAATCGGTTGAAAACCTGTTTGTTTCCAACCTGTTTGTTTTTATGTTGTAAATAGTGACATCCATGGAGCTGCCATAAGTCCATTGGGTTATGTGTGTTTCTCTGCAGAAAGAGGATGTTTGTACCTAGTGTCCTGGAGAAAACCTTTTGAAAAAGGTTTATTTTGTGCAAATAAGAGTCCTACAAGGTGCTAAAATTTTTAAAACTTAGTGGGCTAGATAATTAACATTTTGCCTCATTTGCACCTCTGAAACCTTCCATTTTCGTGTCTTGCGGTAAGCGTCTTTCTGAAAATGTCAGGCACTGCATAATGGAAGAGTGTTCTAATTTCAGTTCCCTATTAGTAAAACATCTTAATAAAAATAGGTTGCTTCCCGCTATATTTCATTTAGCCATCGAATACAATGCTAATATATTGTCATGTGCAAAGCCCTTAGAAAATACAGAAGCATTCCTATTCTGCACAGGCAAATTTAGAACTAACAGAAGATGTTTCGTGAGTTTCTTTGACTTCGTGATTTTTGTCTAAAACACCCCATAAAAGATGAGGACAGCAAATAGCTCTGGTATTGGGCTGTTCACAGGGGCTGCTTACTCCAGTACTGCTGGCTGGGAGGAGGCAGAGCGAGGCTGGGACTGAGCCTCTCTGCGTGGGGAAGGGCTGCCCAAACCCCTGCCCTCTTACAGCTTGTTCTGTTTGCTGGTGAGACTGGCTGAGCCCTGCAAGATGAGATGGTGGGGGAATAATGGCTGCAGACAACACTTATTGTGGGGATGGACCTTCAGGCTGTCAGTTCCCCACCCGGCACAAATCTGCTCCAAGGCTCATCACTTCACCCATGTTTCTCTGCTGCCGACTTTGAAGTCCCACCTCTGTCTCCTGCAAAGTGCCCATCTGTGCTCTGCCATCGCAGAACCCTCAGCAGTGCTGCTGTTTCCAATGGGCTAGGTCTGGTTTTGCCAAGGAATCTGGTCAGTGGTACACTACAGCTTGCCAATGCAACTGTGAAAATGTCTTCATAGGGGCAGAGTTTTACTAATTTTAGGAGCCTGAGGAACAGTTCTATTTTCTGGCTTAGGGAGGAAGGCAGTTGTGAGAACATTTGCCCCATGCATTAGGAGCGTGTATTTTCCCACTGTTCTATAGACCAGGCGCTCTGGTTCTTGCTCTTAGTGCAATGCCATATTTATGGTAACAGAACAGAGATACTTAAGGATAGGGGAAAGACAACGAGAGGGAAGCCAAAGCAAACAAAGGCAGGAGCTTCTCTCGCTGACAAAATATCTGGGCATTTTATGCTACTCCTAACCTGCCACTTCATTCCACTCTCCCAGCAAAGAGGATGAATGCTGCTAATGAGCAGACATGGATGCTGAGGGTTGTGGCATTGGGCTGCTTCATCACTCTGTGGATGGTGCCTGCACAAGCACAGTAACCACGGAAAAAATGAATAAACTGTTTTGTTCTCATCCTTGGAATAGGGAAGTTTGCTTCAGGCCCCACTGTGGAGAAGCTTTGAGCCTCAATTGTGGTAGGGTGCCAATGGAGATGTCCTTTCAAAGCTGAGGATTATTCACTGTTACAATAGCCATCCAGCTTCTTCTGCTGTGGTATCCTGTTCCTGCCTAAGTAGTTACCAGTATTCTGAGATTTGCTGACAAAGTGACAGTGACATCAAAAGTAACTTAAATCTTTTTTGTGAATATTGTTCATGTTGAATAGCTGGGCCCAGAGGATGGTGATCGGTAGCATGAAGTCTACTTGGAGGCCAGTAACTAGTGGCGTACCCCAGGGGTCAATATTGGGTCCTTTTCAACATCTTCATTAATGATCTGGATGTGGGGCAGAGTGTACTTTCAGCAAGTTTGCAGATTACAGTTCACTGGGAGGTGCAGCTGATGCGCCAGAGGGGTGGGCTGACATCCAGAGGGACCTCAACAGGCTGGAGAAATGGGCTGACAGGAACCTCATATAGTTCAACAAGAGGAAGTGCCAAGTGCTGCACATGGGGAAGAACAACCCCACGCACCACTATGTGCTGGGTCCCACCCAGCTGGAAAGCAGCTTTGAAGAAAAGAACCTGGATTCCTCGTGGACACCAAGTTGAGCTTGAGTCACCAACATGCCCTTGTGGCAAAGCAAGCTCACTATATCCTGGACTGCATCAGGAGTACTGCCAGTAGCTCAAGTGAGGTGATCCTTCCCCTCTGCTCAGCACTGGTGAGATACACCTGGAACACTGTGTCCAATTCTGGTCTCCCCAGTATAAAAGAGACATGGACCTGGAGAAGAGACTCAGGATGGATGTCCTCTGTGAAGGGACAGTGTAAAGAAGGTTCTTTTTCAGTGATGCTCAGTGACAGGACCAGAGGCAATGAGCACACGCTGAAACACAGGAGGTTGTGTCCAAACGTAAAGGAACACCTTTCACTGTGAGGGCAATCAAACACTGGCACAGGTTGCTTAGCGGGGCTGGGGAGTCTCCATTCTTGGAGATATTCAGGAGCTGCCTGAAAATTGTTGTGGTTAACTGGCTCTAGGTGCCCCTTCTTGAGCAGGAGGGTTGGACCAGATGACCTCCAGAGGTCCCTTCCAACTTCAACCATTCTGTGATTCGGTGACTAAAGTACAATTCTGCAACTGACAAGTCATTTCCAGTTTACATTTGAATATGCAGCAACCTTTAATTTATTGAGAGCAGCGCAAGAAAGACGGGTAACTGGTTGGTAGGGGTGGACTTCTAACGGCAACGTGAAATGTGCAATTAGAGTAGCAGTGCAAACATATCTCTGTGTGGTGAACATCAGAGATAAATGCCCTTTTTTGTCTTCAGCCTAAAGAGGTTTTACTTTCACCTTAAGCAGTAAGCTGCATTTCTCAGGAGAGACTTGTTAGCCATCTCCCTTCCTTGAAAGCTTGTCCTTTCCAGAAGTGGGGGAGCTCTCCTGGATATGCACAGTGGAAAGCAGGCCTACACCCTTTCCAGTATATAAGGTTTGGTGGAGGAGGTTGTACAGGCTGCTTTCAGGGGAAGTATGGGCAGAGCTTCCAGCTCCTCACTTTTCCTGTTGATCTGCAACATGCTTTCCTAACGTGTCCCATCTTGTATTTCACCATGTAGAGCACTGAGAGGACACTGAAAACCCTGCAGAGGCCCTTCCACTTCCCTTTAACAGAATTGTCGTGGGGTTTGCATTGAGTCTCAAACCTTTCTTTATGTCTGATAAGACTCACTGCAAGAATTGAAATCAAAACAAAATTTCTGTTGTGTTCCTCTGCATCAACTTGGAATATAAACTCATAGACTGTAGCTTTAGACTAATTAAGTCTCTCTAATGAGTTCCCTTCCTGTTATTGCAGAGCATGGAAAAATTGCCAGGAATATATACATTTGATTTCCAAAATGGAAAATGGATCATAAGGTCAAAAGCATGCTTACATTAAGAAATTATAATAGTAATTCAGCTTCTAAACCTCTGGTTTAGCCTTAGTGGAACACAGGCTAGCCTCCTAAAAGCTGCATTTATTTGTTTGTGGCTTAAATTTGGAGCGGAACTCAAAAACCAGACAGATTTTAATCAAACGATTTCTTTTGGGCTGGCCTCTGAGTTGCCAAATTCCAAAACAAAGGGAATTTTTATATCAAAGTTATAAAACCCTTGGAAGTGAATTTTATAACACAAAGCCTGTCAAATGCTTAACTGCCATCACTATTGCAATGCTGTAATATGTTAGTTAGATGTTTATTGTGGTATAGCATTAATGAAAATACAATGTTGTTTAAAATTACAGACCTCTGTTTACTCCTGTGAGATGAGTTGATGCAAACACTCATACATATACTGAGTTTTTGTGGGGGGTTTTTTTGTCAGCTATATAAGAACATACTTGAGCAGTACTCAGGAGGAGATTCCTAATAGAGTAAGCATTCAAAACAGTTAAAAAAAACCCCAAACCATTGTATATGCAGTACCTTTTTGTCATGTCATATTTAAAGGTATTACTTGGCTTCAAAAGTGCTTGGATTTGCCAGTTGTTACCTTGGTGGTTGACTTTATGATGGCTGCATTGCAACCTAATGGGAGAGGCCATTTGTAAAGCCTTGTGATCTCATATTCCTCATTTCTGATTAAGCCTTTCTGGCCTTGTCATATGGAAAAATGTATTTTAAAAAAAAATTTATTTCCCATGATGAATGTATCAGTATGTTGGTGTGTTTAGTCACAGATACTTACTGATGACTGAATAAATGAGACTTCAGGATTGCTCCGTTTAAAGCAAATTCACAAATCAAAGGAAATAGAGATGGTCTTTTATGACTTGTATAGGCTGGGTTTTTCTTCACAACTCTTACATAGGTTTCCACAGATCCTTTATATATTTCACAGAAATATTTCAAAGTAAAAAGTTTTATATCTTTCCTTAACATAGTATGAGAGCTGAGCTAAAAGGACACAGATATTTTATTTCAGATTTGTATGCTCTGCTTTAATCTACTGCCCTTTAAAGTATAACCCATGATAGAAGGTCACCAGATTGTCTCCTGCTTTCATTGCAGTATACACTATCCTTTTTTTTTCTGCTTTTTTTTTTTTAATAAAATATATGTATCATTTTAACAACATCTAGGACCAATGTGATTTTTTTAGGACTGAATCCTGAAAGATGCCGAAGACCAATATTTCCCCATATTTTTCTGCGAACATAAGTGTCTTCTCTGACATTCTCAGGAGTCTGATCATTATACTGGTATATAGCAGATGGACATGACAGAGGGTGAGCTTTGGCAGCACCGTAAGGCAGATATCAGCTTTACTCTGACCATCTCCAAGGGAGAGACAAGCACTCCAACAGAATTTCAAGCTGCTATTTCCAGTTTATTTGGGGGGTCCTTTTTTCTAGGCGCCTGTTCCTGTGGTATTTCTAACAGTGACAGGTAAACAATCAGGTGTTGAAAATACTACTCTTGTCTTACCTGAATATTTGTGAAGCGGATGTATTTATATAGTTCACTTGTGTGTTTGTACTTTTTTCGGTTACACTGAATTCCTGTTCTTAGTTTGACAATATTAATATTGTACAGTACTAAAAAAGTCTGAAAATACTTGTAGACAGGCTGTTATTGTGATTCAAGAAAATATATAATGGTTATTTCTGATGAAAATAAATGAAGAAGCATTGTATTTTATATGAAGTTTGTCATAGACTTTGAATAAGTAGGAGATTCCAGGGCAAAATTATTTTGGAATGCGACTGCATCATGGATCTCTGGATAAAACATAAGTGAAATATTTTTCCATTCGCTTTTTTTCAGAAATACTTAGAAACATTTTTTTGAAATGCTTAAAAGTAATTGTATATGCACTCTGATTTTTATGTATGAAAGCACCATTGTGTCCACAAAAGATATATTTAAGGTATAAATCAGAATCCATGTATATTTTCAAAAAGGTGTAAACTTGAACAACTCAATTCTCTTTTCTAGAAGCAGCTCACAAGGTGAGATGAGAGATGGTGGAGTATTCTTACAAAAATCATTCCTAGCAGCACCTATGCAATCTAGGAACTCTGTAGGAAAGGTTCATGTGAGTTCTTCTGGGAATGTTACAGGCATCTGTGCATTTCAGTTTTGCTAAGTTAGAAGATTTGTGCCTAATTTCTGTCCATCGCTGACTACTGCTAAGAAAAATAAAATTAAGGCCTTTGCAAATGTAAAAAATTGATCATTTTTAAATGCTTCTGGTTCAGATATATTGGTCAGTTAACCTGAAACAGCTTTGGGAGCCTTCATGCGAAGGACAGCATTTATGCAAAACCTAAGAGGATGCAAAAATTGGACAGATAGTAAAAAATGAGTGATGACTACTTATTTTCTGTTATAACACTAGGTTTTATTTTAATAACTAGTAGGGAGTAAATTGCTATATAACATCTTTTTTTTTCAATCACATTTTAGGTCTAACTGTGCTGAAAATATCCGTAAGCACATCTTACATACAGGAAAGCATGAAGGAGTGAAAATGTATAACTGTCCTAAATGTGACTATGGAACCAATATCCCTGTGGAGTTTCGGAACCACTTGAAAGACCTACACCCAGACATTGAAAATCCTGACCTGGCGTACCTGCATGCTGGTAAGGTCATTCTGCCCTTTGCTTACAAATTCTTCTCCTTTCTATATGAGTATTTTTAAATGGCTGCAATAATAAAACTAGTTGTTATGTTATTATCATTTATTCCGAAGAAGAACATGATTTTCAAATGGGCTTAGTCCCCTGCAAGTTATCACAAGGGGTGAAGGTTGTGTGGTAAGCACTAAAGTCCATTCATGTTTCACAAGCAAAGCTTGCAGTTCAATACATAAACATAAGAAGTGCATGCTATTTAGATGCCTTGTTCTGAAATTTAGTTGAACTTTTATAGAGAAATATTTTTTGACATTTGTATTAAGTCCCTCTGCTCACCCTACTCCCCCGCGAGCAGAAAATCAAAATTCCTTAAGAAATGCGCTGGCAAATTCACGTACCGCTTTCAAAATTCTTAGATTTCATTACAGAAAAGCAGACAGTGTTCAACATTAAAAGACAGAACAGCAGAGATCAATCAATAACTTGCATATATGTTTTGAGGCTTTATGTTAGAGAACACACACATGGAAGTCGCTGGAGCAATGCAAAACAAAAACATTGCTTTGGAAACAGGAATTAAAAGAAAAAAAGTGGAGTGTGGTTAGGAACTATTTTAATTTTTCTTTGAGAGATTCTACAGTTCAGAATAGAAGGCAGAAGTTTAATGGGAGCATCAAGTTAGTTGAAAAGTAAGAGTTCAAAGGCAAGTGGTTATGACAGTACAAAATAAGGCTGGTGCTTGAATGAAATGTGATCTTAACTCAAGAGAGGCAGATAACTTAGACATCACTGGGTGGGAAGACAAGTCAGAGCAGTGGGGGAAAAAAGAACAGATGGCGAGAAGAAACTGTTGGGGAATCCAGAGGAAGAAGAAGTTATGTGGGCCAAATTCTCCCTAAGATGCAAATTAATCATCCATTGAAGTACTGCTATTAGTACCGCTGTGTCAGGTTTGAGTCTTCTTCTGTAAGGAACTGATCTCGTAATTTTTGAGACCATCATACCCGTAAAAAACCATGACCTAGAGAGCTTTCACTCAGCTCTGTGCAGTGTGTGCACTCAAGTTATTTTAAAACCTCTCAGTCTTCTCAAAACGACTGCTTGCTTTCCTGACTGGAGGCAGTGTATTATTTGTACCATATATTTCTATTTGCCAAGTATTCCACTTCATTTTGGAACCAATCATCATGTCATGTCAGCATATGGTGGATAATATCTGGATGTGCAAACAAAATGCCAGTTGGCAGTATACCAATTTCAAAATAGGTCAGAAAACTGATCACATTTCACCAGAGTTCTCACTAAAGTAAAGGAATATTCAGCTCAAGAGCTTAAATCCAGACGCTGTTGGATTTTTACTGTAATAATACCACTTAAAATAATATGAAAACTCACAATTTTTCAATAGATATACAGACATAACACGGCTATAACGCTGGTAGAATCATTAACATTTTTCCAAAATTAGGAAATCTCTGTAAGCTTCCATGTTAATTGTTCAAGACTGTGTCTAGGTAAATGAATTGGTCATTGCAGCACACTGTGGTTAAAACTACTCAACTCGTTTGTCTTTGCAACATAGGAAAACTATTATCAGTGTGTTGTATTCTACTGGTACCTATTTTCTGTACGTTCATTCTTACACTGTAGAAACCCTCTTGCCCTCAACAAGATGCTGAACAAACATAATTGTACAGGCGAGGACTGATTGTCACCTAATTATTGCCAGGCTAGCCTAGATTTGGTGTACAGCTAAAGCATTCAAATACTGTTTGCATAATCCCATTGCTAAAAGGGTGATACTGTGCTTTCCTTTGAGGAAGAAACTCTTTTAAAGCAGGACCTATGTGATAATTGTGCAGTCATATCAGAGTTACATTAAAGGGGGTTTCATTTCTACTTTTCAGTCCATTTCTGGCTGCTGGACATCTGAGAGTTAAAGGTTTTCAAGAAGATTTTTAGAGGAATGAGGGGAGAGCTCCCATGCCCCCGCTAACATTCCTTATCACAGTAAGATTTGTTCTGTGTCTGGTTCACAGTTAGTGATGAGTTATTGGTCATTGGCTGCACCCACAGAGAATCCACAACACGACATAGAACCCTTTAGGATGTTAGGAGTATGAAAGTGTCACACAAGATCGATTTTTCAAACTCAAACGTATTTGTCTGTCTTTTGTGTTCTAATATTGCTTTGTAATGGGAAATCCAGCCCCTTTGCTTCTTTGAGCAGAATAGAAATAGAGTAAGTCTCATCACTGGCAAAGAGACAGACGCCAACATCAGCCACTTTGCAGAACTAATCCAAACCTCCTTCACCACAACCCACCAATATGGGAGCTGTGAGGGGCTGTGACTGGGAGTAAAATCAAGTCTGTTTCTCATCTATGAAGTTAAGATTATCAGGTAGATTTCCCATTCAGAGTTAATGCTTTTTATAATCTAATGCTCCCATACTGATTTCTGTTTAGCTGTTGTGTACATGTGGGCTAAACTACAGCAGTTGCTCTATCACCCGATGACAACTGCCCAGCAGAGAAGGGAGATCAGGAAAAAGAGAGGGTTGAAATGGGTTGAAATGAAAACATTTAATGAAACAGCCAAACTAATACCAATATAAACTATATAAAGTTATACTCAGCCCAGTGAATACACAGTGGTCACAACAGACAGGAAAACAGTTCTGAGGAGAAGGAGCAGGTTAGGAGGAGCCCAAGCAGAAAGCTTCCCTATCCTCAGCAAACTTCCCTCTTTATAATGAGCTTGACTTTTTGATCTGGGATACATCTGTAGCCAGCTTGGGTCAGCTGCCCTGGCTGACTTCAAACTGCTGATGGTCTGCAGACTGTGGCTGGCTGGTGATTCTGTCCCAGTGCAACCACGACAACTTTCTTCGGCAACTACTGTACCACTTTGCGTGCCTTGTGGCAGGTTCTGCTTGAAGAAGCTGCATTTCTAAGGGAGGAACTGTGGGAGGTGGAAGGCAGAACAGGTTAGCTTCTGCATCAGGAAGGATGGCACTGTAATTGGTGATAGCACTTTCTGTTCTGCATCTTTGAAATCCTCTATAATGTGAGAAATTAATATATGGAAATGCCACAAAACCGGGTCTTTAGACTTTCTTTCCTCTTTTTGCTCTAGGCTCTGTCACAGAGGGAGATATTTGACTATACAATTATATTCCTTACAAACCTTGTGAAGTACGTTATACATCTTAAACCAACGGCAATCTAGAGAATACTTTTGTCTTTAACTTTTAAAATGTACTGCATTTGAACGGCAGGTGTTTAAAGGTGTTTAATGCATACAAACCAACAGATACATGCATCTGCACATAAAATCTGGGATTGATTTTCCTAGGTTACATTTCAAATACCAACTTACTCACATAACCTCTAATTTTTATACAAATCATCAAATTTGTTTTTGACATGCCATTGTGTGCAGGTCTGTAAGAGATTTATGCTTGTTTCTTGATATTCTCTGACCCATTTCTGTTTTGAAAATGGAATTTTCTTTGAAAAAAAGCCAGAAATCTAGGGATTGTTGATTATCTACAATATTCATTTTTCTTTTAACAAATCAAATTTAAGATACCAATAAATAGTATAGCTGTTCTAGAACAGAAGTGGGCTTACTAGCAAGCTCAGGAACCCTACAGTTAATTTTTTAGTCACGGAAATTTGGTTCCAATAGAAGCTATTTATATTGTTCTTGTTATCAATGCACAAATCTGAAAATTCGTCATTACAATTGGAAAATTACACAGTGAGTGAATTGTCATATCATGTTGATGACTGTCATAGCGATTTTCTTTTTTAATTGAGGTTATTTGTTAAAGAAAATTTTACTGATCTACTCACTGTGGGCTTGCCCATTCGGCAAGTCTCAAAGCAAGCTGAAAAAATCTTTGGATTGATTCTTATATTCATTGCATTTCCAAGAGTCTTGGATATGTTTTTTGTTCCAAATGAAACTGCATCTCAATACAGAGTTGAACAGAACCTGGATATTTTGACAAGTGGGACAGGGGAAGGGGCCATACCTGTGGTAGAAATTGGAAGGGATCAGTACTCTGGCTATCTTGGTGCTTTGTCTGCTCTGGAGCAGCATCGCTTGGGGTAATGATAATTTCAGTTTGAACTAAGTCTTCATCTTTTCAGAGCTCTTGTCTTATAAACATTGTGGTACTATTATGATGCTTTATTTATATCCAAAGAGCGTAGTATCTATGGCTTGATATCTCCGTTATTCCAATTGCTCCAGAGACCATGGTATCTCGCTGTGCATAATAGTCTTCTGTGGATACTAAACGTGCTGTAAAGCAAAAAGCTCTTCAGAGACCAGAGGAGCACTTTGCTCATTATTGTTCTCATGATCATGTTGAAAGTTACACGATGATACTGGCTTTTTTCTGTATCGTTTTGTGTGCATTTTGCATTTTTGAAGATGAACATGATCTCCAAGAATGCACAGTACTGTAGGACATCAGAATAACCCAGTTTTTCCCTGGGTGACTGCTATAGCGGGCCGGCTCTCATCTGAGTTTTCCCATGTGCAAAATACCTACATAATTTGAGTCACAACACTTTTGCTTGAAAACGGCTTCACAACAGTCAACCATGTGCTTAGCCAACTACTTAAAACATTGAACAGAAAATCTGGAGATGTTTCTCCTAATTTAGAATTAGCAGTCGTACAAAATCTTTCTCAGAAGTCTTTTCTTTTAAAAAAAAATAACAATCAGGGAAGCTGGATCAGTTCATGGTACTCCTTGGTAAGTCTTTTTTTCCCTTTGGAAGTGATACTATTGTTGAGAAACTCTCAGATTATCCAGCCTTCTCTGAGAGAGTCTGTGACCGTGGGCCCTGCAAGTGGAAGTGGAGGATCACTTACTCTTATGGATCCTGACAGAACTCAAAGCATGAGCTGCTTCCCCTCCTGCACAGGTGTGATTTGGGGAATGCTTGGAAGAACAGCTTTAGTGTGCCTGGGCTTCCGTGAAAATTATAGGTGCCTCTGGGGTTGGGCATCCACAGAACAAAGATCGTGACGATCGTGTTTTGGCAGTTGGCTGCCTACGTGGTGATTGAACGCTTAGTGCTCATGAAGAGTTACATAATTCATGACCAAAATGATAGATAGGTACTTGATTATAGTGTATGAGTTGCTTCACAGGGAGAAAATATCAGACATGAGCTACTCTTAATGTGGCTGTGAAAAGCCTAAGAAAAATCAGTTACTGAAAGCGTAGTCAGACAAATTGAAATGAGAAACAAGGTGCAAACACTTAGATATGAGGTCGATTGAGCTCTGGCAACATCTAGCAGAAGAAATTATCTGTGTTCCATTTCTTTGATCCTTGAGAAGACTGGATGTCTTTCTGGAAGATGGGTTTTAGGAGGGCCCAAGGCTGCTGGGTTCACTGCAAAACTAATTAAGTGTTATTTAAGGGGCTTTGATATACCAGAAGTCAGGCTATTATCTAGTAGTCCTTTCTGCTCTTAAATCTTAAGGTAGTGTTAATTTACAGCCTGTTGGTAAGGGTTGTGTTTGTGCTTAGGTGTTGTGATAGCAAAGGGGTAGCTGAGGAGACACATGGGCTCCTCAAGGTGTTCTTTCTCGTAGAGATGACATTCCCATCATCAGTGCTAAATACTTACTCTTCTTTTTGAGCCTGAAATACCTTTGCTGGAGTAGAGATACACTTGCCTAAAATAAGTTTCTTTCTGGTACGTCATTAAATATTTAATAAAATAGATTGAAACTTACGTCTATCTATTTATCTATTTATTTAAGGCATTTGAAGAAGCCTTATGAAATTCTGCTCTTTTGGTTGGCGGTTCCCTTATTGTGTTATTGGCTCCTGAGATCTGAAATCGATGAAAAGACAGTTCAGTTGATCACCTTCTCACAAAGATGGGTTTGCATCCCACTCTTTTTGTTTTTTAGATAAGGGGAATAGAATTTGGGTATGGTTTAGTTCTTTCCAGCAACCAGTGAAAATGAGAAAAGTTTATCCCGAGGTGCCTTATGCATGTTGGAAGAATATTTTTCTAAACTTTAAAGTTTACTTTAAAGTGCACTTTTCACTTGAAAAAGTGCTCTCTGCATGTTTCTCTCTGTTTCTTTAGCTTTTGAGAAACAAGGCTATACTAGCAACCCACAACATGATTGCATCATCATGGGACAAAATTGTGATCCTATCGGTCATAACAGTTGCAATATTCATGAGTGGAATGCTGAAACTTCAAATAGTTAATCCCAGCTAAAATTGTGATCTTTATCCCACTTGACAGCTACATTTATCAAATTATTAAGAGAAAAAAAATGATTGCTAAAAGTTATGGTGTGATCTATTATGTGATTTTATCAAGGTATAACTGTATTGCCAAGTGGAAACTGCAGACTTATTCAGAATGTGAATTGGACACACATAACCTGATAATAGAGCAATTATACTAGTATCCTAGTGCTTTTCTACTTTAAAATTTATTTTCTTTTCTTATCCTTTCTTTTGCATCTTCTGACTCTTTAGTAGAAAATAGAAAGTTGAAAAAATCAGGGAAAATGAAATAATAAAACTATGTTTACCCTTATACTGAGTGCGTCAAACTACAAACACATAAAATTAGTGACCACTATTTATCGATGAAATGATGGAAATGCAAGTCAATTGAGTATCTATGAAAACTTTTAATTCATACCTGAAGTAAAGCCTCCAAAGAATGGACACGCAATTTTGTTTACAAGCATATTTAACTTTTTCTTATTGAAATACTTACGTTCTTCATCTTTATCGCTGTTTAAATAAAGTACTTTAAATGCTGTAATTTGAAACAATAGTAAAAATCTGTCATTGCTAGATACAGCAGAATATTGCTTGGGTTTCTAGTCAGATAAAACATTATTTTTGATGACTGGTATACTTAAAAAAAAAAAAGGCAGCCTCAGCTCTACTTCAAACAGGTTTGCTCTTGTCATAGCTATTAGTGCCAGTCTTTCAATAGCATGTCATGTTGATTGGCAGACACTCCCTTTCCTCTTTTGTGAAGAATAATAATTTTAGTGTGTGCTTGAAATAAAAACCTAGTATAAGTGATTTTCTGTTTGTAAAGGGGAAAGCTAGGTTCCTTATAACCTATGTAGATTATGTATTATTGCGTTTCAGGAAAAATTAATCTACAGCTTGAAAAAAAAAAAAAAGTAAAACCTAAGTCATTTGGTTATTTTTATAACTGTCTTCAATTAGGAGGCTTTGCATGCCTAGCAGAGCTTCCATAGCCGGGATCTTTATCTAGGTGGTCATGATAGTAGGGTTCGTCCTTCCCAGGTAGCAAGTAAAAAAAAAAAGTAAAAAAAAGCAAAGACACCACAAAAAAATGAGGTCATTAAAGTATTTATTCTTTTTCTTCTACTATGTGGCTTTTGCTGCTGCTGTTGAAGAGCTTGAGGACTCCTTTCATAGTCCCTTAGTTGCTTTTTCTGAACAGTCAGCACATCTTGCTGCTGAGTGACATGAAAGAAGGTATTGAAATATTTTGATGCAAATATTGCATCATCTAATATGCATAAACCATCACTATTAATATTAGTTGTATTCTGCAAGTAGATGGTATCCTCAGATAAGACTGAAGGACATGAACTTCGCTAAATGTTCAGAATATAATTTTAAAGGAAAAGGAAAATGTTGCCTAGACCAAAGTCTGGAACAGCTCTTAATGCCTCTAAACAGTATAGGTATAATGTCTGTCGTGTTGTGCACCGTTTTTCCATCAGATAGTGGCCAATAAGCTGCAGGGCCATCACACAAGTGGTTTTCTCTTACAAGGAAAGGCTGAGAGACCTGGTTCTGCTTAGCCCTGAGAAGACTGAGGGGAGATCTTATCTACGTTTATCAATATTTAAAGGGCAGGTGTCAAGAGGGTGGGGCCAGACTCTTTTCAGTGGTGCCCAGTGACAGGACAAGGGGCCACGGGCACAAAGTGGAACCCAGAAGGTTCCGTCTGACCATGAGGAAAAGCTTCTTTCCTGTGAGGGCAACAGAGCACTGGAACAGGCTGCCCAGAGAGGTTGTGGAGTCTCCTTCTCTGGAGACATTTAAAACACACCTGGACGTGTTCCTGTGCAATCTGCTCTCAGTGACCCTGCTTTAGCAGTGGGGTTGGACTAGATGATCTCCAGAGATCCCTTCCAACCCCTACCATTCTGTGGTTCTGTGATTCATGTTGTGTGTAGCACCAATGGCATTTGTAGTCAATATCCTGCATTCTGTTCAATGCCTTTCTGCCCTCAGCCCACTGCTCCAGGTATTTCCTAGTCATCATTGTTCCTTTCTAAAGAACTATTTCAGCCTGTCACAGGGCAACTAATTTTTTGTGAAGTGAGCTTTTACTCCTGAGCAACTTTAATCTCTTTGCCCATGTCTAAACATTTAATCTGGGTTTTGGTGGGTGCCTGCTCCCAGACCCTCCTCCTTGCAGCATCCCGGTTTCCAAGGTGGGGAACCATTCAGCTGACCTGTGAGGGGGCTGTGCCACATTGGCGGATGGAGAAACCCTCATCAGTTTTGAAATTTTCAGTTGAGCCCTAATACCCTCCTTGTATCTTCCCTTAAAGAAAACTTGGATGGTTACCTACTTTTCAAATTCCTTGCGCTGTGTTGGTAGCCACATACTGGATCCTTGCTGGTGTTCACTGGTGGCCTCTGCAACGATGTCAGGTTCACTGATGAAAAGAAGATAATCTTACTCCAAGCTATTATTTCATTAGACTAATAGATAAAATATCCTTCATGAAGAACGAGACATATTATTGCCTATTTGGTGCTAAAAATAGGATATCCTAACATAAAACTTTTAAAGCAAGGCTGAAATATTAAAGTACAGAAGTAGAAGAAAGCCCTGAAGACAAGATAACCATCTAGAAAGACAAAAGTATTTGGTTCTGCTAGAAAATATATAGGCATAATAGTATGTGGTAAATATAAATAATAAAAGGAAATATTGATATTCAAATATCAGCAATAAATTTTGAGAAAAAATGCAAAAAATGGGATATGAGGATCATCAAGAAAATTTTTCAAACAAACAAACAAAAAGACATGAACCTTTACAGAAGGAATAAAAAATAAAAGTGCATAATGCGTAGGACTAATTTGTGATATTCCTGTGTCAAGATTGTCCTATACACTGAATATTTAAATTGCTTTCCNGTGAAGAATAATAATTTTAGTGTGTGCTTGAAATAAAAACCTAGTATAAGTGATTTTCTGTTTGTAAAGGGGAAAGCTAGGTTCCTTATAACCTATGTAGATTATGTATTATTGTGTTTCAGGAAAAATTAATCTACAGTTTGAAAAAAAAAAAAAAGTAAAACCTAAGTCATTTGGTTATTTTTATAACTGTCTTCAATTAGGAGGCTTTGCATGCCTAGCAGAGCTTCCATAGCCAGGATCTTTATCTAGCTGGTCATGATAGTAGGGTTCGTCCTTTCGAGGTAGCAAGTAAAAAAAAAAGTAAAAAAAAGGAAAAACACCACAAAAAAATGAGGTCATTAAAGTATTTATTCTTTTTCTTCTACTATGTGACTTTTGCTGCTGCTGCTGAAGAGCTTGAGGACTCCTTTCATAGTCCCTTAGTTGCTTTTTCTGAACAGTCAGCACATCTTGCTGCTGAGTGACATGAAAGAAGGTATTGAAATATTTTGATGCAAATATTGCATCATCTAATATGCATAAACCATCACTATTAATATTAGTTATATTCTGCAAGTAGATGGTATCCTCAGATAAGACTGAAGGACGTGAACTTCGCTAAATGTTCAGAATATAATTTCAAAGGAAAAGGAAAATATTGCCTAGACCAAAGTCTGGAACAGCTCTTAATGCCTCTAAACAGTATAGGTATAATGTCTGTCGTGTTGTGCACCGTTTTTCCATCAGATAGTGGCCAATAAGCTGCAGGGCCATCACACAAGTGGTTTTCTCTTACAAGGAAAGGCTGAGAGACCTGGTTCTGCTTAGCCCTGAGAAGACCGAGGGGAGATCTTATCTACGTTTATCAATATTTAAAGGGCAGGTGTCAAGAGGGTGGGGCCAGACTCTTTTCAGTGGTGCCCAGTGACAGGACAAGGGGCCACGGGCACAAAGTGGAACCCAGAAGGTTCCGTCTGACCATGAGGAAAAGCTTCTTTCCTGTGAGGGCAACAGAGCACTGGAACAGGCTGTCCAGAGAGGTTGTGGAGTCTCCTTCTCTGGAGACATTTAAAACACACCTGGATGTGTTCCTGTGAAATCTGCTCTCAGTGACCCTGCTTTAGCAGTGGGGTTGGACTAGATGATCTCCAGAGATCCCTTCCAACCCCTACCATTCTGTGGTTCTGTGATTCATGTTGTGTGTAGCACCAATGGCATTTGTAGTCAATATCCTGCATTCTGTTCAATGCCTTTCTGCCCTCAGCCCACTGCTCCAGGTATTTCCTAGTCATCATTGTTCCTTTCTAAAGAACTATTTCAGCCTGTCACAGGGCAACTAATTTTTTGTGAAGTGAGCTTTTACTCCTGAGCAACTTTAATCTCTTTGCCCATGTCTAAACATTTAATCTGGGTTTTGGTGGGTGCCTGCTCCCAGACCCTCTTCCTTGCAGCATCCCGGTTTCCAAGGTGGGGAACCATTCAGCTGACCTGTGAGGGGGCTGTGCCACATTGGCGGATGGAGAAACCCTCATCAGTTTTGAAATTTTCAGTTGAGCCCTAATACCCTCCTTGTATCTTCCCTTAAAGAAAACTTGGATGGTTACCTACTTTTCAAATTCCTTGCGTTGTGTTGGTAGCCACATACTGGATCCTTGCTGGTGTTCACTGGTGGCCTCTGCAAGGATGTCAGGTTCACTGATGAAAAGAAGATAATCTTACTCCAAGCTATTATTTCATTAGACTAATAGATAAAATATCCTTCATGAAGAACGAGAGATATTATTGCCTATTTGGTGCTAAAAATAGGATATCCTAACATAAAACTTTTAAAGCAAGGCTGAAATATTAAAGTACAGAAGTAGAAGAAAGCCCTGAAGACAAGATAACCATCTAGAAAGACAAAAGTATTTGGTTCTGCTAGAAAATATATAGGCATAATAGTATGTGGTAAATATAAATAATAAAAGGAAATATTGATATTCAAATATCAGCAATAAATTTTGAGAAAAAAATGCAAAAAATGGGATATGAGGATCATCAAGAAAATTTTTCAAAGAAACAAACAAAAAGACATGAACCTTTACAGAAGGAATAAAAAATAAAAGTGCATAATGCGTAGGACTAATTTGTGATATTCCTGTGTCAAGATTGTCCTATACGCTGAATATTTAAATTGCTTTCCTATTAGAAGAAGCTCTTTTGAGAGTAGATCTCTAAGTGTATCATACAGGGAAGTTAGGCTGAAGTCCTAAGAAAAATAAGGCTCTTAATTTTGCTGTTTTATTCCTTGAGGAAGTATATGAAAATATTGACTTAAAATTTGTTGTGTTTTTTAATATGTAATATATAAATCATAAATATTTTCTACTTTAGATGATATACAAAATGCTACAGTTAATAATATAAATATTTACAATAATTGTCTATTGCTAAAATATAATATGATTTTACATAAAATCTATTTCTATGAAAATATAAATAATAAGTATCTGTAAATAAAAATAATAAGTATGACAATGGTGTCACCCCAATTATGAACAAATTACTTCACTGCAGACTTGAACTAACAGTACTTGCAAGACCTTGCGGCACTATATTTCAGTACGACCACATAGCAGAGTGTATTTTGCCTACATAATGCCACCACCTCTGGCCTGTGGCTGTACATTACTTACATAACACTTCAAATATTCTCTTCCTGTGAGATGCTACCAACACCTCGAGAACCTGCACTGGAAGATTGTACTCTTAATAAATAACTTAAAATTATAACCGTTTCTAAAGCTGCTGTGATTTGTTTGCAAGTTGTGGTTTGAATTTTCAATTTTTTAAAAAATTTACATGAAAGTTATTTGCTTGTTACACCAAATTTGGTCGCTATGCAAAATGACACAAATAATTCCAGAGTCAGGAAAGTGTTGAAGCAACTGTAGGTAACGTTAAGTCTGGAAGGACTGAATCAAGTGTTAGTTGTGTGCTCGCTGCTTCGCTGCTTCGGATCATGAGTGAGGAGAAGAACCCTCAGCAATAATTGCTCCCATGAATCACGAATCATTGGCATTCCATGCTGATTTTAAAAATTTCTTTTGGTCTTTCTTTTTGTTTGCTTTCATTGATCCAAGGTATGCTGCACCGACTTTCCATTAATTTCTTGACGTGGCAGCTTGGATCTTGACCTTTTGTAAGTAGGATGCCTTGCCTGTCTGATACCCGTGTTCTTTGGTACTTCTAATTTCTATTTTACTTCCAATAGTTCTTCATAATTTTCCCTATCTTTTCATTTACCAGATCTTTGGTACCTTTCAAATGCTAAATGCTCTCCCATATATCCTTAGTAACCATGCTGGATTTTTCTGTCCTTTTTAATATTTAGGTTTTATTGGATGAATGTAGATTGCACCTTCTCTAACTGTGCCTTAAATAATTGCCACTTAAGGGAATTAAGAAGTACAAGGGAAGGAAAATGCTGACCCGTAGACTAAGCAGAAGGAAAAAACGTTCCCACTGGGTCCAATTTCCTAAGAAGGACCATCAGGATAGTGACTAGGACCTGAAATTATGGGCTGAATGACCTCTAAAAAATTATCAGTTCAAAGAGGAGCTTGTCTATAACTGTTTGCACTAAAGGAAATGAAGATAGGTAGAAGTCTCACAGAAGAAAGATTGCTTCACTTTCTTGGTGAACGTATAAAAGTATAATATGAAACTATATCTCATATAAATACATCGCATGCCGACTGTCTATAATTCTTGTATCATGTCAAAACCCCATGGAGACAGATATCATATCTCTTAAATCCCAGTGAGCCACTTAGTGGGGAACCCTTGTTTTCTAAATGGGAAGACAAAAAGTACATCTTCTGAATTTAAGGTATTTTATTCAGGTCTTGCATTTATTATAAAGACTGCACGCTCATCAATATCTAATGTCAAAGAAATCATTTGTGCTAAAGAAACCACTGCAGATTTAATACAGATGTTTTCATTCTCTGAGCAATTACAGCATGATTTTCATATAGTATTCTCTGATAGTAAAGAAGGGACCTTAAAGTAAGTGCCATTTTCGTATAAATTGCATAGGAACCTGGGCATTAATGAAAACTTTGGGCTTCAGATAATTACAAAATCACTGGTTCAGCCTCCACATGGCTGGATGAAGGCAGTGCTGGTTTAAACAGGTGCACTTCCAGTGGCTTGGGTGTGGGAAGTACAGGAGGTGTCCAACATCCAGATGCAAAGCAGCTGGACAGGGTTCCGCAGTGTAGTTAAGAGGACTTCTCAGACATTTTAAGGAAAAGACACTTTATTCACAATCCCTGCTTAAATAATATTTCAGAAATTTAAGGTTATTGTTGCTGGAAGAGTTTTTCATTAGTGGCTGTTGTACTGTAGCTAAAGGAAAGAGCTGGTTGCTGTAATATGTTTGGGAATATAATATATAATGTACTGACACAAAAAGCTTTATGATAATACCCATATTACACGCTAAGATACATCCCTACCTCTTTTATACCTTGCCAAAATGGTACTTGTTATTCAAAGTCTAGGAAGTAATAGCTGATAACAGTTCTCAGAACACAGTTAATAGAAGATTTAATAGAACTGATCTGCTTTGAAGTAACAGTATCTAGTAGAGGAAAGATAAAATGGAAACATATTTTGATAGCAAAAAAACCCCCAACAGATTAAACCCCTGATTATCTAGTTATCTCAAGAGACAGCAGAAGTTTTTAGGCAAACATCCTCAATTTTAACATTGATTTCAGATTTGGCGTATATATCTGAAATTCAGAATTGGATTTGAAGAATTTGGAGTTAGAGATTATCAAACAATCAGTTGTACAGTTAGAAAAATAGTTCCAATGGTTTTTAGAATATATGAATAAGGTAAAATTAAAAAGGAGGACCCATTGTGAGTTGTCTGGAGTCCTCACATATTTGTGTCTGCCACCACCACAAAATGCCTGTGGGATAAAGCTACTACAAGTCAATTCAATTTAGCCTCTTCTGCTAAGGATTTATCTCAAAATCCTCACTATTCCAATAGTGTTCAGTATTGTATTAGTTGTTATTGACCCTTTCTTTTGTAAGCCACCTTCCTCTGAGCAAGTTCAGCCGCTATCAAAATAGTCAGTAAAATGTGCTGGGCTGTTGTGCTTGCTTCCACCTGCTCAAGCAAAAATCCTGAAACACGAAGTCAGAGATTTATCAGGGTGTGGAAAATCATGAAATCTGAGTTATCCGTAATTCAGGACAGCCTTACTTGTGTTACAAAACAGAAGGGCTAAGACAGCAGGGGAACACAATCCTCTACTCTCCGCAGTAGTTGTGTGGAGTTGTTCATCATGTCTGTTGATTCCTGTGAACCTTTGAGCTATAGAAGTGATCAACTGATTAAATATATTTCTTAGAATGTCTTGAGAGAAATTTTTTAAACAAAATTATAGAAGCCTAGAACTATAAAATGAACAGAGTATTTTTGTTAAATAAAACTATTTCCATAGCTGACGGGCAACAAAAAATTTTCTAAGAAGTAGAAAAGAGGCACCAATTGCAGAAAGATTTGGTAAGGTTGGGATACTAACAGAGTACTGTTATACAAAAAATGGTAGT